>CM076575.1:1703988941-1704198755 GCA_034641835.2 Pinus albicaulis | reverse complement strand
AAGCTAATTTCTTGAGTGAGTGGATAACCACCAAATCCACCAATGCCTTATTTAGCATCTTTCAAGTAGTTCACAAGTGTTTTCTCAACATCTAACTTTGAATTTTGATGGCAATATTTAATATATGTGCCTTAACTTTTCTATTCAAAGGCTCTCCCCCAATCTCTTGAAATTCCATGTGTGCTTTTTCCAAGCAAAATTCTTCACTTTCTTGAACTTGAAATCCTGACATGGCCCGCAAATTTCTAACATCAACCCTTTTTTCAAAACCTTCAACTGGAGTATACTTTTGATGAGAGTTGAGTTGTTTTTCTTTGGAAATAATAATTTCATCTAAACACTTTTGGATTTATTGCTACAAGGGGTGGGATATCTATCTCTTAATATAAAAGTGTGAAATCCATTACTAGCGAAACTTTCTAACATAAGAATTAATTCATAGCTAAACACACCTTTATGAATAGTTTTGTATTCTTCAATGTTCCTTTTTTTGTAGATCTTATTCCATGTTAGAAAACATTTTCCACACATAGAAACATGTCAAATGAACATAGAAACATTTGACATTTGACATTTGTAGGATACTTTGTTGAAGCTATCAATATTCTCTATAAATTATAATCTAGTTTGAATAAATTTTCTCCTTAAATTTGAAATTTACCAAACCATTTCTCTTCATCTATATTGAAACATTGATGAGAGTTGAGTTGTTTTCCTTTGGAAATAATAATTTCATCTAAAAACTTTTGGATTTGTTGCTTCAAGGGGTGGGATATCTATCTCTTAATATAAAAGTGTGAAATCCATTACTAGTGAAACTTTCTAACATAAGAATTAATTCATAGCTAAATACACCTTTATGAATAGTTTTGTATTCATGAATGTTCCTTTGAAGGATATATTCCATGTTGTGAACAATATTTTCCAAGCACATGGAAAATAGAAACCTGTCAAATGAACATAGAAACATTTGACATTTGAAATTTGTAGGATACTTTGTTGAAGCTATCAATATGCTCTATAAACTAGTTTGAATAAATTTTCTCCTTAAATTTGAAATTTACCAAACCATTTATTTTCATCTATATTGAAACATTGATGAGAGTTGAGTTATTTTCCTTTGGAAATAATAATTTCATCTAAACACTTTTGGATTTATTGCTACAAGGGGTGGGATATCTATCTCTTAATATAAAAGTGTGAAATCCATTACTAGCGAAACTTTCTAACATAAGAATTAATTCATAGCTAAACACACCTTTATGAATAGTTTTGTCTTATTGAATGTTCCTTTGTAGGATCTATTCCATGTTGTGAACAATATCTTCCAAGCACATGGAAAATAGAAACATGTCAAATGAACATAGAAACATTTGAGATTTGGCATTTGTAGGGTACTTTGTTGAAGCTATCAATATGCTCTATAAACTAGCTTGAATAAATTTTCTCCTTAAATTTGCAATTTGCCAAACCATTTATCTTCATCTATATTAAAACATTGATGAGAGTTGAGTTGTTTTCCATTGGAAATAATAATTTCATCTAAGCACATTTGGATTTATTGCTACAAGGGGTGGGATATCTATCTCTTAATATAAAAGTGTCAAATCCATTACTAGCGAAACTTTTTAATATAAGAATTAATTCATAGCTAAACACACCTTTATGAATAGTTTTGTGTTCTTGAATGTTCCTTTGTAGGATCTATTCCATGTTGTGAATAATATTTTCCAAGAACATGGAAAATAGAAACATTTCAAATGAACATAGAAACATTTGACATTTGACATTTGTAGGATACTTTGTTAAAGCTATCAATATTCTCTATAAACTCGTTTGAATAAATTTTCTCCTTAAATTTGAAATTTACCAAACCATTTCTCTTCATCTATATTGAAACATTGATGAGAGTTGAGTTGTTTTCCTTTGGAAATAATAATTTCATCTAAACACTTTTGGATGTATTGCTACAAGAGGTGGGATATCTATCTCTTAATATAAAAGTTTGAAATCCATTACTAGTGAAACTTTCTAACATAAGAATTAATTCATAGCTAAACACACCTTTATAAATAGTTTTTTATTCTTGAATGTTCCTTTGTAGGATCTATTCCATGTTGTGAACAATATTTTCCAAGCATATGGAAAATAGAAATATGTCAAATGAACATAGAAACATTTGGCATTTCAAATTTGTAGGATACTTTGTTGAAGCTATCAATATGCTCTATAAACTAATTTGAATAAATTTTCTCCTTAAATTTGGAATTTACCAAACCATTTATCTTCATCTATATTGAAACATTGATGAGAGTTGAGTTGTTTTCCTTTGGAAATAATAATTCCATCTAAAAAATTTTGGATTTATTGCTACAAGGGGTGGAATATCTATCTCTTAATATAAAAGTGTGAAATCCATTACTAGCAAAAGTTTCTAACATAAGAATTAATTCATAGCTAAACACACCTTTATGAATAGTTTTGTATTCTTGAATGTTCCTTTGTAGGATCTATTCCATGTTCTGAACAATATTTTCCAAGCACATGGAAAATAGAAACATGTCAAATGAACATAGAAACATTTGAGATTTGGAATTTGTAGGATACTTAGTTGAAGCTATCAATATGCTCTGTAAACTAGTTTGAATAAATTTTCTCCTTAAATTTTCAATTTACCAAACCATTTCTCTTCATCTATATTGAAACATTGATGAGAGTTGAGTTGTTTTCCTTTGGAAATAATAATTTCATCTAAACACTTTTGGATTTATTGCTACAAGGGGTGGGATATCTATCTCTTAATATAAAAGTGTGAAATCCATTACTAGCGAAACTTTCTAACATAAGAATTAATTCGTAGCTAAACACACCTTTATGAATAGTTTTGTATTCTTGAATGTTCGTTTGTAGGATCTATTCCATGTTTTGAATAATATTTTCCAAGCACATAGAAAATAGAAACATGTCAAATGAACATAGAAACATTTGACATTTGACATTTGTAGGATACTTTGTTAAAGCTATCAATATGCTCTCTAAACTAGTTTGAATAAATTTTCTCCTTAAATTTGAAATTTACAAAACCATTTCTCTTCATCTATATTGAAACATTGATGAGAGTTGAGTTGTTTTCCTTTGGAAATAATAATTTCATCTAAACACTTTTGGATGTATTGCTACAAGGGGTGGCATATCTATCTCTTAATATAAAAGTGTGAAATCCATTCCTAGTGAAACATTCTAACATAAGAATTAATTCATTGCTAAACACACCTTTATGAATAGTTTTTTATTCTTTAATGTTCCTTTGTAGAATCTATTCCATGTTGTGAACAATATTTTCCAAGCATATGGAAAATAGAAATATGTCCAATGAACATAGAAACATTTGACATTTGACATTTGTAGGATACTTTGTTGAAGCTATCAATATGCTCTATAAACAATATTTTTGTATTCTTGAATGTTCCTTTGTAGGATCTATTCCATGTTGTAAACAAAATTTTCCAAGCACATGGAAAATAGAAACATGTCAAATGAACATAGAAACATTTGATATTTGACATTTGTAGGATACTTTGTTAAAGCTATCAATATGCTCTATAAACTAGTTTGAATAAATTTTATCCTTAAATTTGAAATTTACCAAACCATTTCTCTTCATCTATATTGAAACATTGATGAGAGTTGAGTTTTTTTCCTTTGGAAATAATAATTTTATCTAAACACTTTTGGATTTATTGCTACAAGGGGTGGGATATCTATCTCTTAATATAAAAGAGTGAAATCCATTACTAGCGAAACTTTCTAACATAAGAATTAATTCATAGTTAAACACAGCTTTACGAATAGTTTTGTATTCTTGAATGTTCCATTGTAGGATCTATTCCTTGTTGAGAACAATATTTTCCAAGCACATGGAAAATAGAAACATGTCAAATGAACATAGAAACATTTGACATTTGACATTTGTAGGATACTTTGTTGAAGCAATCAATATGCTCTATAATCTAGTTTGAATAGATTTTTACTAAATTTTAAAATTGGCTAAACCATTTATCTTCATCTATATTGAAACATTGATGAGAGTTGAGTTGTTTTCCTTTGGAAATAATAATTTCATCTAAACACTTTTGGATTTATTTCTACAAGGGGTGGGATATCTATCTCTTAATATAAAAGTGTGAAATCCATTACTAGCGAAACTTTCTAACATAAGAATTAATTCATAGCTAAACACACCTTTATGAATAGTTTTGTATTCTTGAATGTTCCTTTGTAGGATCTATTCCATGTTATGAACAATATCTTCCAATAACATGGAAAATAGAAAGATGTCAAATGAACATAGAAACATTTGAGATTTGGCATTTGTAGGATACTTTGTTGAAGCTATCAATATGCTCTATAAACTAGCTTGAATAAATTTTCTCCTTAAATTTGCAATTTACGAAACCATTTATCTTCATCTATATTAAAACATCGATGAGAGTTGAGTTGTTTTCCATTGCAAATAATAATTTCATCTAAACACTTTTGTATTTATTGCTACAAGGGGTGGGATATCTATCTCTTAATATAAAAGTGTGAAATCAATTACTAGCGAAACTTTCTAACATAAGAATTAATTCATAGCTAAACACACCTTTATGAATAGTTTTGTATTCTTAAATGTTCCTTTGTAGGATCTATTCCATGTTGTGAATAATATTTTCCAAGCACATGGAAAATAGAAACATTTGACATTTGACATTTGTAGGATACTTTGTTAAAGCAATCAATATGCTCTATAAACTAGTTTGAATCAATTTTCTCCTTAAATTTGAAATTTACCAAACCGTTTCTCTTCATCTATATTGAAACATTGATGAGAGTTGAGTTGTTTTCCTTTGGAAATAATAATTTCATCTAAACACTTTTGGATGTATTGCTACAAGGGGTGGGATATCTATCTCTTAATACAAAAGTGTGAAATCCATTACTAGCGAAACTTTCTAACATAAGAATTAATTCATAGCTAAACACACCTTTATGAATAGTTTTTTTATTCTTTAATGTTCCTTTGTAGGATCTATTCCATGTTGTGAACAATATTTTCCAAGCATATGGAAAATATAAATATGTCAAATGAACATAGAAACATTTGGCATTTCAAATTTGTAGGATACTTTGTTGAAGCTATCAATATGCTCTATAAACTAGTTTGAATAAATTTTCTCCTTAAATTTGGAATTTACCAAACCATTTCTCTTCATCTATATTGAAACATTGATGAGAGTTGAGCTATTTTCCTTTGGAAATAATAATTTCATCCAAAAAAATTTGGATTTATTGCTACAAGGGGTGGGATATCTATCTCTTAATATAAAAGTGTGAAATCCATTACTAGCAAAAGTTTCTAACATAAGAATTAATTCATAGCTAAACACACCTTTATGAATAGTTTTTTTATTCTTTAATGTTCCTTTGTAGGATCTATTCCATGTTGTGAACAATATTTTCCAAGCATATGGAAAATAGAAATATGTCAAATGAACATAGAAACATTTGGCATTTCAAATTTGTAGGATACTTTGTTGAAGCTATCAATATGATCTATAAACTAGTTTGAATAAATTTTCTCCTTAAATTTGGAATTTACCAAACCATTTCTCTTCATCTATATTGAAACATTGATGAGAGTTGAGTTGTTTTCCTTTGGAAATAATAATTTCATCCAAAAATATTTGGATTTATTGCTACAAGGGGTGGGATATCTATCTCTTAATATAAAAGTGTGAAATTCATTACTAGCAAAAGTTTCTAACATAAGAATTAATTCATAGATAAACACACCTTTATGAATAGTTTTGTATTCTTGAATGTTCCTTTGTAGGATCTATTCCATGTTGTGAATATTATTTTCCAAGCACATGGAAAATAGAAACATGTCAAATGAACATGGAAACATTTGACATTTGACATTTGTAGGATACTTTGTTAAAGCTATCAATATGCTCTATAAACTAGTTTGAATAACTTTTCTCCTTAAATTTTAAATTTACCAAACCATTTCTCTTCATATATATTGAAACATTGATGAGATTTGAGTTGTTTTCCTATGGAAATAATAATTTCATCTAAACACTTTTGGATGTATTGCTACAAGGGGTGGGATATCTATCTCTTAATATAAAAATGTGAAATCCATTACTAGTGAAACTTTATAACATAAGAATTAATTCATAGCTAAACACACCTTTATGAATAGTTTTTTATTCTTGAATGTTCCTTTGTAGGATCTATTCCATGTTGTGAACAATATTTTCCAAGCATATGGAAAATAAAATATGTCCAATGAACATAGAAACATTTGACATTTGACATTTGTAGGATACTTTGTTGAAGCTATCAATATGCTCTATAAACTAGTTTGAATAAATTTTCTCCTTAAATTTGGAATTTACCAAACCATTTCTCTTCATCTATATTGAAACATTGATGAGAGTTTAGTTGCTTTCCTTTGGAAATAATCTCATCTAAACACTTTTGGATTTATTGCTACAAGGGATGGGATATCTATCTCTTAATATAAAAGTGTGAAATCGATTACTAGCAAAACTTTCTAACATAAGAATTAGTTCATAGCTAAACACACCTTTATGAATAGTTTTGTATTCTTGAATGTTCCTTTGTAGGATCTATTCCATGTTCTGAACAATATTTTCCAAGCACATGGAAAATAGAAACATGTCAAATGAACATAAAAAAATTTGACATTTGACATTTGTAGGATACTTTGTTGAAGCTATCAATATTCTCTATAAACTAGTTTTAATAAATTTTCTCCTTAAATTTGAAATTTACCAAACCATTTCTCTTCATCTATATAAAAACATTGATGAGAGTTGAGTTGTTTTCCTTTGGAAATAATAATTTCATCTAAACACTTTTGGATTTATTGCTACAAGGGGTGGGATATCTATCTCTTAATATAAAAGTGTCAAATCCATTACTAGCGAAACTTTCTAACATAAGAATTAATTCATAGCTAAACACAGCTTTACGAATAGTTTTGTATTCTTGAATGTTCCTTTGTAGGATCTATTCCTTGTTGTGAACAATATTTTCCAAGCACATGGAAAATAGAAACATGTCAAATGAACATAGAAACATTTGACATTTGACATTTGTAGGATACTTTGTTGAAGCTATCAATATGCTCTATAATCTAGTTCGAATAGATTTTCTCCTTAAATTTGAAATTTACCAAACCATTTCTCTTCATTTATATTGAAACATTGATGAGAGTTGAGTTGTTTTCCTTTGGAAATAATAATTTCATCTAAACACTTTTGGATTTATTGCTACAAGGGGTGGGATATCTATCTCTTAATATAAAAGTGTGAAATTCATTACTAGCGGAACTTTCTAACATAAGAATTAATTCATAGCTAAACACACCTTTATGTATAGTTTTGTATTCTTGAATGTTCCTTTGTAGGATCTATTCCATGTTGTGAAAAATATCTTCCAAGCACATGGAAAATAGAAACATGTCAAATGAACATAGAAACATTTGAAAATTGACATTTGTAGTATACTTTGTTGAATCTATCAATATGCTCTATAAAATCGTTTGAATAAATTTTCTCCTTAAATTTGAAATTTACCAAACCATTTCCCTTCATCTATATTGAAACATTGATGAGAGTTGAGTTGGTTTCCTTTGGAAATAATAATTTCATCTAAACACTTTTGGATTTATTGCTACAAGGGGTGGGATATCTATCTCTTAATATAAAAGTGTGAAATCCATTACTAGCGAAACTTTCTAACATAAGAATTAATTCATAGCTAAACACGCCTTTATGAATAGTTTTGTATTATTGAATGTTCCTTTGTAGGATATATTACATGTTGTGAACAACATTTTCGAAGCACATGGAAAATAGAAACATGTCAAATGAATATAGAAACATTTGACATTTGACAATTGTAGGATACTTTGTTGAAGCTATCAATATGCTCTATAAACTAGTTCGAATAAATTTTCTCCTTAAATTTGAAATTTATCAAACCATTTCTCTTCATATATATTGAAACATTGATGAGAGTTGATTTGTTTTCCTTTCGAAATAATAATTTCATATAAAAACTTTTGGATTTATTGCTACAAGGGGTGTGATATCTATCTCTTAATATAAAAGTGTGAAATCCATTACTAGCTAAAGTTTCTAACATAAGAATTAATTCATAGCTAAACACACCTTTATGAATAGTTTTGTATTCTTGAATGTTCCTTTGTAGGATCTATTCCATGTTGTGAACAATATTTTCCAAGCACATTGAAAATAGAAACATGTCAAATGAACATAGAAACATTTGACATTTGACATTTGTAGGATACTTTTTTGAAGCTATCAATATTCTCTATAAACTAGTTTGAATAAATTTTCTCCTTAAATTTGAAATTTGCCAAACCATTTCTCTTCATATATATTGAAACATTGATGAGATTTGAGTTGTTTTCCTTTGGAAATAATAATTTCATCTAAACACTTTTGGATTTATTGCTACAGGTGGAGATTCACTTTAATATAAAAGTGTAAATCCATTACTAAAGAAACTTTCTAACATAAGAATTAATTCATAGCTAAAAACACCTTACTTAATAATTTTGTATCCTTGAATGTTCCTTTTTGTAGGATCTTTAGGATCTATTCCATATGTTGTGAACAATATTTTCAAAGCACATGGAAAATAGAAACATGTCAATAGAAGCATTAAGTAGGAGACTCCATCATGTGAAGAGACAAGAATTTAAATAAATTAGCCATATCAAATATAAAACTAATCTAAACTAATGAAGAGATGCAAATATGATGACATTTGATATCAAAACTAAACTAACAATACAATAATATATATATATATATATATATATATATATATATATATATATATATATATATATATATATATATGCTGCACTGAATATTCATTCATCACCATCATATCCATGCAAAAAAAGAGGCGAGTTAAGATCATCTAGGAGTAAACATCATGGACACATTAAATCACCATAACTTAATTATCTAGCAAAGCACCCTTATCCAGTAGATCATAATATATTGTTTGTACCAACACACATCTAACCATCCACATATCCATTTATTTGAAAACAATCCACAATATAATCTTAAACTATATAAAGTTCAATGCATTGTAGAAATTATATGTTCTATCCCTAGAATCAAAGTTCATTGTTCATCTTGAATAATGTGTTCCACTCATATGAAATGTGCTAGTGGCAAATTTTCCAGAATGGCACAATGATCATCTATCGATAACCTCCATTGTCGTTGTTTTTTTCTACTCTTCACTTGCTTCAATTGCAAACGAGTTTCTATGACCAAGTGACTATATTGGCCATAAATAACCTCTAGCTGGTAATCTTGAAAAATAATATGATCTTTACATTTCTTTACTTCTTCAAAGAAATTTCACATTAACACCATTGAACCGATTGGGTATAGTGTCCATATGAAATATCCAAATGTGGAAAATAGATGAGAAAGAGAACAAGGAGCGATGGCAGAAAAATGAAGGTTTAGGGTTTCCCGATTTGGGTTTTGTGCTCGTTCTTCTGCAGCCTCTCATGGTGGCCCTACAGTCGGGATATAGACCTGCACACACCCCTACAATGGTATTGGGACTGTGGATAAACATGACTGAATTTGGGGCTTCTCACACCCCACTGCAGCTAACCCTCGATACCCCACCAACCGCCTTGACCTGTTATCACGGACTACTCCGACGGCACCTCACCCGTGTTCGTCTTCTCTGCAAAATTACCACACCGGATCTCGGGTCCTGTGGCTCGATGGCAGGGGCATTTATCTGAATCCGACAATCACCAGACGGGACTGGGTACACTGCTACCCATGTATTCATGTACTCACTCCAGGGATTATTGGCGGTAGAGTGCCCGACTCTCAGTGTTACCCACCGGATTGCGCAGCCCTGTCTTCAAACCTTGATCATTGTCGCGCTTTGGAACTGGACTCCCTTTGGCCCCTATCTCCGTAGACAGAACATAAACAACTAAGAGCCGACAATATTGTCACAGCAAAGGTGAATCAAGTAAGCGAAAATCGTTTTCATATTTTTATAAAACCCCCCTGTGGGGGATAGTTTATTGATTTGGATACAGGATACTGATGAAGTTACAAACCTGAAGCAAAAAACCTGGATATCCTCTGGATACCGATGCCATTTACAGTCCCTAATATATTGTGGGAGAGTCTTACAATATTCTAGCACACTCAAAGAATACTCCATTTTCCTTGGCTCCACCATTTATCTCAATCTGCGCTAAGAGGTGGATCAGTTGTGCAGAACAGATCTCAGGGTCCTAAGGGACCATCACATCAAAAAATGATTACCCAAAAGGTCCCTCTTACAGGAACATACTTCAAGGGAAAAATAAAACAGCATCTCCAACAGTACCAGCAGAGAATTCCCCCAAACCTTACATTGTGGAACAACTAAATCATGTGCCAGAACTGCAAATAGATATTCCAGAGATTGATGAACATCGATCCAACTTTGAATCTCAGGCACTAATCTGCAGATTTAATTGCTTCTGGCCCAAACCAATGGAGCTCTTTCATTGGATTTTCACCAAGTGGACTATGGACTGTGAAATCCATCTCTGTTCAAAGGGATTTTTCATTGTCAAGTTCCTATCCCCGGAGGCCAGAGACAACATACTTAGGGTTGGACCGTGGTTCTGGGGATCCACCAAGATTTTCACCATACCATGGTTTCCAAATTTTGATGCAAATACTATGGAGGTCATCAGAATGTTGGTCTGGGTCCGACTATACAACCTCACACTTCATTTCTGGAATGAAGTTGTTCTTTTACGCATAGGCAACATCATTGGGAGATACATAAAATCTGACACCGAACACTTGGAGGAGGATCTACACCTTTGCATGCATATGTGTGGAAGTGGACCTCAGTAAAGGGATTCCAAAGTAAATCCAACTGAATCACAAACAACAAAAATGGACTCAGCATCTTGATTATGAAAACACTACATTCATATGCAGAATATGCAGGAACACCAGGCATTTTCAAAACACATGCCCAGAAGCAAAAAGAGACATCAGAAAAAAAAAAAAAAAATAGGGAAAGCTACCAAGGGCTAGAAATTTCCTTCAGCAGAACTAGAACAGGAGATGAAAGAAGAAGAGGATACACCCATCCCGAATGAAAACAACCAGATAGCAACCGAACCAGAGACACAAGAACAAGAGATGCAAGATCTTTCTGAACTTACCACCACGGCCCAGCCGAAAAAGGACCATGGGGCACCAGACAGTGGAGGAAACAAAAGACAACACAACTCAGATACTTCAGATTTGGATAAGGACAATGGAGCAACCATAGTAGAAAATCATCTTGCCCTTATTTCTGCCACGCCAACACAAGGTCCTTGGCGAAAGGTCGAAAATAAGAAATGGAGAAAAGTTTAACTTATTCCTATGTATTAAAGATTCTATGATGTAACTTACTGGCTTGTCTTTTGACAATTATCTGTAAGTGCAACATGTAATTTTGTTTTCACTAATAAAATTATGAATTTTTCCTGGGAAGAAAAAAAAAACCGATTGGGTCTGTATAATTTGATGGATCATTATACTCTTGCAACAACATGGATTTAGACATAGTGCATCGTAATAAATAATAATGCACTTTTTCTTGATTATTTTCTGGTGCAATGACAGTGAATGCATCACCTTCTCTAATCATATCAGAAACACGATCATAATCATTTTCAATCACAACCACTTCATTGTCCATTTCCTTGTTAGTCACGTTTCCAAATGGGGGAAATGGTGTCAATTCTTCGTGTTTCCATGGTTTAAAAAATTTCTTAATTTAGTTTTTACAGTCATCGATGGACTCTATCTGATCAATATATGCAGAAAAAAAAGTAAGAGCACTTTCATTTCTTAATGAAATGTATATTTGTCATATTCTTACTCCTAATTGAGTGTAAACTCCTTGTTTGAAGGAATCCAAGGAAATTAAATGGCAACAATATATCAACATCACCCATTGCAATATTCCAAAAGTGCCTACTTGAGAAAAACACACACATGTATGAGTCAAATTTTGAACAATATTTAATATTTTTTTGATAACAAAATACACATACATGTAGAGACATATATCTCTAGACATGTATAATATATTGTTAGTTAAATGTGTACGCTTACCTGTGCACATCAACCATCCTTGGGTTCGATACATGACTTAAATTCTCTTTGCACCAATTAACAACATCTAAACAGTTTGCAAGTCGGGAAGCTAAGTGATTCAATTGATGCCTCCTAATTGCATGTTTTACGCATGCCCTAGCACCATCATGCTCTCCTTTTCCATGCCCTGTCTCAAATAAATTCCATGTATGTCGAATGTTGGTTCTCTTATGAAGACGAGACAACCAAAAGAATGATCTTGTTGATTTAAATTGACCAGCACAACCATCTGACCATACCCAATGTTCTTTAAAAGTGACCCTTCATTTCAACAATTCATTATAAATAACATTAAAACAATGTTGAACAAAACATGTATAATGTGTTTGATCATCATTGATGTAGAAATGGTACTCCTTAATCACCTAACGATTATTTTCATCGCTATCAAAACCATCAATATCAAGATTTGCATGTCTATAAAAAATACGCACAAATATAGATATTTGGTCTGAATGATAATACTCACTTTGTACCTCCTTTTGTGGACTAAACGTGTAATTCTCAGCGAAATCAACCACTGATAATATTGTTCCTTTTGGGAACACATCACGTGATTGTTTGAACTATAAATCCTGCCATCGTGTTATATGACAGTTCTTACTATATTTGTATATTTGCACCTAGAACTTCTCCACAAAAGATGTCACTGAAATGTCGTCATCCAATAAAGTGATATTTTTTTATGTTGTGCTTGAATCTGCAACAGGAGTGTAAGTAACATTTCATATCGCTTCCAATTCATTTTGAAATTTGACAGTCTGGGATTATTAGGATCAATGGGATACTTTGCATTGTAGAGTGCCAAATGAGAACATTCTGGGCATTTTCTTCCACCAACACATTCCTTTTTATAAAATAATTTATTATTCTCTCATGCACATAATATCTTCGATAAAAATTCACGAACACTTGAAGGAGGGGGGTCATTTGACCAACATTTTATGCCAAAATTTACAAATGTCTCATAAAATAATTGGAATTCTACATGGTATCAACAACAACCTGTGTCTCGAACAGTGATAGGCTTGCCATACCATGGTTTAATCTTCACAAATGTGCTAAGGGTAACCTTCACATCATTATTACTCTCCATAAAGTTCTGGAATAATTCTACTTGACTGACCTATGTTATATGTTTGGCATGAGATTCATAAACTCCCTTAGATATACAATGTCGCACACTGTCCTTTTCATTTGGCGACACACGAGAATTAAAATCCAAAAACTCTTTTACCATATCCCTCACACCATCAGGAAGTCTATCATGATATGGATTCATGCAGATATTAGCCCAACATGCAAGTTCATCAGTCTCATCTAATTGAATTCTAAATTTTGTATGCCTCCATAAACTTTTTCTTGATGTTTTAAACAATTTTGAAGTTGCTGACATCAATAGACTTGATGCAGTTTGTTTCGCGAGTATACCTGTTAAAAGTGCTCTACAAGAATTCTTTTCAACTTGAGATCGCTTTTTGGCTAGTGTGGCAAGCGCCGACATCACATTTTTTGATACCATTTTATTTGCTAAAACCTCTTTCTCACTTTTAATGCCCAATAATTCTACAGCATTTCTGAGATATTTGTGCTTTAAAAATCTATGTAACATCTAAACTTGTGCTATGATAGATTTACCTTCAAAAAGATGTTTCAACCCCCAATTTATTTTATCTCGAACTGTCCTTTTATCCATTGGTGGTCCCAATTCTTCAATTTTAGTTGGAACCATATTTTCTAGAAATTTGTAGTCGTATACAACGTTCTTGGAACTTCCAATTAATTGCAGTGAAATTTGAGGTGTGGTAGTATCTTCTTGTGGTTCTAATGTTGTCCCTGCATAAAAAAACGATATTAACTTCCAATTTTAAATTGACATATACAAATTTTTAATTTTAAAACTATCTTGAACTACAATGTTTTTAAAAAAAATAAAAAATTCAAATTGAAGAAACTATTGACTCACTAGTGAGATCGATATCAATACTCTCTTGGACATTTGTGTTTTCAATATTCTCGTTGACAAGTTCCTCAACATTCTCTTCGACATTTGTGTTTTCAGTATTCTCGTTTACAAGTTCCTCAACATTTCTCATTTCCTCGTCATTGTCATGCACCTCTACATCTCTTTCATGATGCTCTACCTCCACATTTATTTCATGGCTTAATATTTCCCTTTACTCTTGCCTTTTTTTTTGTAATCTCTCATTCTTTTCTGCTGAATCAGTTCTTTTTCGATCGTGCCTGCATAGGAAATTCCTTTTGTTTCCCATGTTCACAAAATTGGAAACCTAAAATCCAATTCTATTTGGACCAAATACCCAAAAAAACATAAAGACTTCAGAATAAGTACTTCATGCTTTCAATACGAGAGAAAATTACAAAAATACTTCATGTATTCATAGAGACATTTTGCAAAAATATTTCATGCCTTCATGCACCAAAAAAAACTTCAAAAAAAAAAAATTTCCAAAAAAAATTTTGCACCCAAAAAAACTTCCAAAAAAAATTTCGCACCCCAAAAAACTTTAAAAAAAAAAATTGTCAAAAAGAATTTTGCATCCAGAAAAAATTCGCACCTTCGCAGCAAAAAAATTCAGACCCTCGCACCTTCGCACTTCTGCTAGTTAGATGGTTTCTGGAATTAATCTTTAGAATGAGAGTATTTATATAAAACTCTCGCCCGAAACATTGTGACGATACGATGAATCTTCACAAGATTTCGTCGGCCGAAGATCAAATGTTTCGACTAAATTTTAATAAACTCTCATCCGAGATTTTATTAAACTCTCGCCTGAGATTTATGTAAACTCTCTGCCTTGGGTAAACTCTCGGGCGCAAACTCTTGGCCAAGAGTTTGTACAACTTTCGGACAAGAGTTTAGCCGCACGGTTAAATTTAACCTGTGCTCGTTTAAACTCTCGGTCGAGAGTTTAAATTTTCTTGGCCGAGAGTTTAATAAATGTCTCGCCTGAGAAATTATATCGGCTGAGAGTTTCTGGTCAATGAAAAACCCAGGAAATTCTGCAATTTTCAGGAACCTGCAACTTTGGACGGGTGGAACACCTACGAAAACAAAATGTTATCTTTAGGAGTTGGTACCATTAGATTCATCTCTTAATATAGTTTCTAATGATGTAAGATTTGTGTAGTTTTATTAAAAAAATCAATTTGTTATTAATTTTATACTAAACTGTGTCACTGTGGAATTTCATTGTTTTGAAAATTGCAGTGAATGAAAATTCAATAACTTTAAAATGGCAACACCAAGAGAATCAGAAAAATCATATTGCACTTCCTCTCCCTGTCTTCTTCAAAAGGGTATTCTCATTTTTCTTATTGACGATCACATTGAAAAGAAAATCTAGGGCTCATAAAATGTACTGAAACATCACCGTTTGTTTGTCTTCGTCCATTTCAAAAAATAATAAAAAATAGTGATTTAATCTGAAAAATACCGGAAAACAGTCATTGCAGTAGTGCAATCTATGTAGATTATGATGATATGGTTTATTTCCAAAAAATGAATAACCTTCCGTAGAAAAATTTAGGGTTCAAAAAGTGACTATTTATGTTTGCCTGGAAATTTCAAGTATATGCAGTTAGTAAACAACAAATTTACCCCTCTATATGTCAATAATTTTTTTTTTAAATATGTGTATGGAGGTAAGACAATTCTCTACAAATATTTTTTTTATGTCAAAGCATAATTTGCATTGAAAATATGAGTTTAGTGGAGTTGAAGTTGAAAAAACATAGAAAATTACAATTTTCAACGTTAAAAAATGGCAAAAAGTGTTTCCCAACTTCATGTTTTCACCCAATAATGATTTTTTAACTTCTTTATAGGTGCATTTGTTCCCATATATGTGGGCATATGGACACCATTTCACACAGAAAATGTCGGTGATGGACACATGACACAAGACTGTGGAGTGGAAGTCGAGTTTGATCAATATAGTCAAGCTAGCCACCGTCATCAAAACCTAGTACGAGGGACGTTAGGTTACGTCAGAAAGATACAAGAGATCATTAAAACGAACTTCTCTTCTTTCCAATGCGTTATTTTTATGTGCAAGTGGTGGGACACCTTTGATCGAAATAATGTAAAGGAAGATCGCGATAGACGACTGATATGTATCAACTCTAGAAATATGTGGGATGAAGCTAAGGAGCCTTATGTTTTCCCCAAACACTGCAACCATGTGTTTTTTTAACCAGATGTGTTGGATATGGATTGGTGGTTCGTATTGAGACATGACCCTAGATAAAAACATATTTTTGAGAACAATAGTATTATCATGCCAAGCGAGCTGGAAAATAATGAGGGTGATCATGAGAACAGAGAGTGATATGGCACATGTGTTATTTCATCATTTATACTATTTAAGATGGGTTTTTATAAATAAGAGGACTTAACCTTATAACTAAGACTCTCTCTTTTTTCGAAACACTATAATATGTATTTTGAATTAATTAGTTCGCATTGTGTTAATGTTAAAATCATTTCACTTGATAATTTTCAATTATGTTGATCTCAAAAACAATGCACTGTATCAAGTTATTTTTTTTAATGTCAATTCCTAAAATAATACAACTACTTGATTGCTTTAAATGTTTTTCACTATATCGTTACTTAAATAAATGCACCGGCTCTCTCTCTCTCTCTCTCTCTCTCTCTCTCTCTCTATATATATATATATATATATATATCTGTGTGTGTGTGTGTGTGTGTGTGAATGATATCTTTAAAAAAATTAAAAATGTATTAATGTATAGTGTTATTTTTGGTATGTAAGATCATAATAAAATAATGATAATTCTAAACATGAATTTATTTGCATTATTTTCAAAACTTTATTATGTTACAAAAATTGATATTCTAGATTTATTATTTTACAATTATTTATATTCATACAAATTTACAATTATGGCAATTTAATATAATTATACGGTATACATTTTACTTACTGTAGTTATTGTTCAAAATTGAAAATTAATTTACAATTTTACAATTTTAATAAAATTGAATCATGAAAATACATACATTTACAATTACAAATACAATTACAATTTTACATGCAATTATAATTAAAATTACAATTACAATTTTACAATTTTACATACAATTACAATTACAATTACAATTTTACATACAATTACAATTACAATTACAATTTTACAATTTTACATACAATTACAATTACAATCATGATGCATACAATTACAATCACAATTACAATTACAAACATGATACATACAATTATAATTACAATTAACAATACATAATATTTAATAAATATCATGATTTAATATTAAAAATAAACATCACGATCATGATAATCATCATACAAACATCATATTCTAAAATACACATTCAAATTCGCTAACATCATCTAATCATCGTGATCATGATCATCTAAAAAAACACAAGCATTGTATAACATCATCACAACACAAACATAAAATATACATCTCATGTCAAATAACTGCTATCACATACACATCTATCTGCAAGCACATTAAATGAACACATCTAACATGACCTAACAATATACACATCATGATGAACACTAACATGTAAATTAAGTACATCAACATGAACATAAAATACATGCACCATATATATATATAATGTAAAAAATATACAACTATAATAGAACTGCATATAAATGTCAAATATCTGGTGGCACTACATCAATACTATAACTAGTACTCGAGGTCTTTTCAGTCGATGGTGCAGCCTCATGCTCAGATGGATGATGTGCCTGCTCAGGAGGTGCTTGCTGATCAGATTGTGTCTACTCGGGAGGTGCCTGCTGATGATTTGATGGTGCAACCTGCTCAGTGGATGGTGCCTGCTCAGATGGACTTGCACACGCTCGAGTTAGGTGCTTGCTCAGTCAATGACCGTGTCTGCTCAGGACTAGGTGCTCGTTGAGATGGTGCACTCAAAATATGCCTACTGATTAGGAATTGACGCTGGCTGCTAGTCTCCGACGTGAGGTGAAGGAGGAGAAGGTCGATTACTAGAATGATGATCGCTCCCCTCGTGATCATGATTACCCGATGAGTTTCTTTGTCGCACATCTCCACGACTCCTATCCCTCCTAGTTGCTAGTAGCCTAGAAGTTCCAACGATATGACACATAAAGGTCATCATATCACAGGGCATGTCTCTCCAGAGCTCTGTGAGCCTACGATCAACATGGATCTCTCTGATCATAGCAGGGTGGACTCCCTCATCAACCAAGAGTCGACATAATCGGTTGCCCAAATCCATACCGAATCGCATGTCCGCCCTACACTACATCCCTGCAGGTATCTTCACCCAAATATCACCCTTATCTGCGGCCTTCGCCATATCCTCTTCATGATCTATAGGATCATCCGGTGGGGGTGAAATCATGTCCCCAACGAATGTGCCAATATCTTCAAAATATATAGTAAACAAAAATAATTGACAATTTCATTAAACAATTTAATAAAACAAGTTAAAGAATGTGTTAGAATAAATTTTATTCTAATTAATTAATTAAGAGAATAAAATGAAACTATATTAATTTAAAGAAAACACTAATATTACCTTTAGCATCTAGTGGCTCATCCTGTGTAAATAAGATTTTGGTACACTTGCGCCTATCCAAACCCGCATACGGACACGGGACCATCACGAAAATGTGATCATAAACACTAGCTAGCAGCTCCAGTGCATCACTAAATATCCTGACCGGATAGTTGAACAGGCCCCTCTTGGGCATCATCTGGCCCCACATCTGCATCCATACATGTAACATTGACCTACGAGGTTGCCAGAAAAAAGTAGGCCTCGTCTCTAGAAACTTCTCTAAAATAAACAAAATAAATCTAAAGCAAAAGGGGAGGTCAACCTCCCACATTCTTGAGAACCGCATTTATCTAATGCTATATAAAACTGCCACAAAAAAATGGTAGACCATCTCAAAAGTCGTGGCGTCTGGAATAAAGAATCAACGTAAAATAAAAGCAGAAAACTAATGTGCTTCTCGTCACTAGTATAGTGTGTAATGGTCGTCAGTATTAGTGAGAAGCACCTCACCTCCTCTGGAATAAACGAATCAATGTGTCACTGACCACCAGACACCTGAAAATCTGCAGGAGAAAGTATATTACCCCTAATGTATCTCTAGGTGTACGCCAACTGACTCCCTGCTGCATAACCGATGGGGGCATCTGGGAACTGGGAAAATCTTGCCTTCTCCTAGATAGGCCAGTAATAAAATAAATTTCATGCTCAGTGGGCTCGTACCACTGGTTAGGACTGACCAGGAAATCTTGTCAACGGGCATCCCACTTGTAGATCAACTGTCCTAATAACCCTCTATGCCCCTTCAGGGATGTATCCTCCTCGTAGAAATTAAGGAGGTCTACCTCTATTAAGAGCAACTTGGTGAGTGTTGTAATAGGGTGAGGGTACAAAAGTCTCTCCCTCTCCTGTGCCTGCCACTTTTGAATCATGTTATAATGGTCCTCCATATGCTCTTGTTGTTCCCTTTCCTCTCTTCATTGACGTCGCCGAATGATTCGCATATTAAATACATTTTTTTATTAAATGACAAATGTATATATATATATATATATATATATATATATATATATATATATATATATATATATATATATATATATATATATTTATTTATTGAAAAAAAAACATTCGGTGTGCCCAAAAAGACAGTCACGCACGGTGCAAACATAAATCTCTTTTTTGTGTGGTGCATTGACCAAACTATCTGCCTCGGGGTGGTTAGTTTGGTCAACGCACCGCTCGACAGCCATACATAACTCTCAGTGTGGTTCGATAAATGACCGCACCGCCATACAACTGTACATAGTGTGTTATTTTTAAAACTTTTATATGGTCGGTGCAACCGAAAACCGACACGCACCACACTATTTTTGTGTTAAAGCGGTGTGTGTTTTCTTGGTACCGCACCGGAACCCGGTGCGGTTTCCGTTAACACCATTCGTGGTGTGGCCTGTAAAATAATAGGTGACATCGCGAACGTTGCAAGCGGAACGACTCAAACACACTGCACAAATTTTTTTTTTTTTTAAATGGTAAACTTTAAGTCAATTTGAGAAATTAATCTGCTAAAAGGTTAAGTTATTGAGGAAAAATTATATTATGTGCACATTTGCGCGTCGAGGAGGCATCTTTGCTGAGGAATACTAAAAAAAAAAATTCCCACCATTTTCAAAAATTCAAGCACCACAGAGTGAGCAATGTACAAAAGCAATGCAGAAAATGGGAGCACCGATGGAAGGGCACCTCAAAGAAGAAAAACTCACACTGGTTCTTGAGAGCTCTAGCCTTGCACTGAACAAGTAAAAATGAAGTTTTTTTACGGCCGTTATTTTTTTTTAATTAATTTTTTTCAGTTCGCTCAATTATGAGATGCACTAGGCGGTTTTATCAATGGCGCACTGCACTTTTTTATGGTGCACTGGATTACTGAGATGCACTGAGCCAGTTTGTACAGAGAGCACAGTGTCTCGGTATGCCATTTAATAGTACACGTCGGTGGATTACTGAGATTAGACTTATCAATGGAAATTTCCAACATTAAGGACACACTTGGATCCACTTTAGAGATGGCCCTTTGTCCATAATTTTTTTTCCCACTTGAGAGCTTGTTTACCCTTATTTGAGTGTTGGGTTGATGTGGATTTCTTGAAGACACCAATTCTACACAAATTTGAGATCTCACCTATTGGGAGATATTGGTCCATCCCGACATGAGAGAGACTCCTAAATATTACTTCTTCCTAAAACGTATGTAAATGCAGAGTAAATGGAATAAAAAAATTAAGGCAAAGAGAATGAATAAGGACTCACAACTATCACCACCTACTTATTGAATAAACAAAAAATTTCACATCCAAGGTTATCGAACGAATTTAAAATGGTGTATGTTTTATATACATGTTAATGTCAACCATTTAATTATAAACGAAGTTTTTTATTCATATTTTTTTAAATCAGTTTTGAATAATAAATTAAAAAAATTATTGATCTATTTAAATTATTTATACTTTAAATACATAAATCAAACACCTTTTCAATACATACATACGATTGTATATTTTCTCCTATTAGAATTCAAAATAATGTATATTTTTCAACTCATTTTGCATAATCTTGTTGCATTTTGGTTTGATTTCGTGCATTTGTGTGGGCATTTGACTATGGTGGCAAACGTAAGGGGCTTTGTCAATTATATTTCGTAAATCTTGCTCAAGTATCATAAAATTTTAGTTAAATTTTGTGTTCATGTGTTGATTTTTTTGTATGAAGTCACGAAATTTGAGATTTGTGGATCCTCCTTGTACTATACAATACCCTTACATATTTGTAAATCCTCCACCATTTGACCTTAGAGGAAAAATCGAGAAGAAATGAAAAATAGGGAACTTTTCAAATCATTAATTGTAACACAAGACAAATGGTGGTTGGTAGTTGACAAAAGGAAAAGTTCAAGAGGCTCTAAATATAAGAGGAAGGACTAGCTACCCTTTATAAAAGTATTGTTCAACAGAACTAGTATACTCTTGAAGCAAGTAAAAAGGGAATTCTAAAGTGATTTAGGGTGATTAGGTTGTTTATGTGGTTGATAGTTGACAAACATAAAAGTTTAAGAGACTCTAATTAGATGAGGAAGGGATAGCTACCCTTTAGAAAAGCATTGTTCAACATAACTAGTATACTCTTGAAGAAGGGAGAAGGGAATGGAAAAGTGAATTGGGGTGGTTATGTTATTTAAGTGGTTTATAGTTGACAAAATTAAAATTTCAAGAGGCTCTAAATAAATGAGGAAGGAATAGCCACACCCTAGAGAAGCATCATTCAACATAACTAGTATACTCTCGAAGCAGGGAGAAGGGGATGTTAAAGTGAAGTGGGATGGTTATGTTATTGAAGTGGTTGATAGTTGACAAAAGGAAAAGTTCAAGAGGCTCTAAATATATGAGGAAGGAATAGCTACCCCTTAGAAAAGCACCATTCAACATAACCAACATACTCTCGGAGCAGGCTGAAGGGAATGCTAAAGTGAATTGGATTGGTTATGTTGTTTAAGGATTGTAGGATTTTTTTGGATGAAAAATGAATACCTAAAAAGGTTAATCTTAATCATATAACTTAAAATCTAAATCACCCAACTATATGCCCACCTACAATAATTATAGATATGTTATCACAACTTTTGAAAGAAATAAAATCATAAGAAGAGGTAGTGATTAAGAGAGCGAAGAGATAATGATGGAGAAAAACTAAATGAAAATATCATAAAATAAGAAAAACTTATATAATAAAAATGGTTATTTGATATTGTGGAATATGAGAAGTTACAAAAAAATTTAGAATAATGGAATGTTGTAGAATGTGTGGAGCAAAAGAATGTAGTTTGCACCCATGCTTTCCAAATCGTTGTTTTTATAGATATATGGATCCCTATTATTTTCCGTCATTTAGTGTAGTCGATATAGGGTTGGAGGTGTTAGCTCCCTATAATTTCAGCAGATTGGTGAGACTAAAGCTGCAAGGAGGACATTGGAACCACTTTGGGATTCTAGGATCTAGCCCTCCTGAATCCAGAGAGGGATCTCTCTATAAGTGCAAATATTGATTTATCTTTAAGGCTTGAAATGTGATATTAGTCTAGTTATGAAGAACAAGGTTTTGTTTGTTTTGGTTGGGCAAAGATATGTGAAGGTGAAGGAAGTCTAAATTAAGGGTGAAGGTGAATGAAAGTGAAAAATGATTTGGTTAACAAGATAGGCAAGAGGCAGCTTCAATCCATTGGGCTAAGGAGTCATAGTAGGATTTAATTGAAACAACAAGGTTCAAGAGTGGTCCATGGGGCAAGTCTTCTATGTCTAAGGATCTCTTTAAGTTGATTTTATGGAATGGAATGAAACAATAAGAAGGGGAATTAAACAAATGAAGAACAAAGAGAAGCCTAAGATCAAGTAAGTACTTTGAAACTATCCTGCTTTTGGCATACACTTAAGAAAGACATAAAAGTAATCTAAGATCAGGTAAGTACTTTGAAACTAGCCTGCTTTTGATGCACTTTCAATAGAAAACATTTATTACACAAAAAAGAATAGCTTAAGATCAAGTAAGGACTTTGAACCTATCCTGCTTTCAGCATATTCTAAGGGAAACTTTTCAAAGCAACTGTTGGAGAAGAAACTAGAGGACAGGGCTCACCATAGACTTCCCTAGCTCTACTTTACTTAGTAAGATTTTCAAGACAACACTTAAGATAAAAAAGAATAGTCTAAGATCAGGTAAGGACTTTGAACCTAGCCTGATTTCAACATACCCTTAGGGAAACTTTCAGACAACCTTTGGAGATAAAACTAGAGGATAGGGCTCACCATAGACTTCCCTAGCTCAACTTTACTTGGCAAAAACTAAAATAACATTCAAGAACAATGGTTAAAGTTTAGACAGTAGGACGAGGGAACGCCAACATTCCTTAACTGCTTGGACTGTATTAAATCATTCTTAAACAACACAATTTGGAAGAAAACATGTAGATAAAGCTTATCAATAAGAGCAGGGTACCTTTGACAGTAAATCCTAACTCTATAATTGTTGTTCTTTATCAGAGAAGATGGACAGAATGGAAACAGAAATAAAATAACGATTTATAATAAGAAAAACATCACCGTTGACATAGACCAGGATCCCATAAATCAGCTTGTATTTGATGCTTCAAA
Organism: Pinus albicaulis; assembly: GCA_034641835.2. NCBI lineage: Eukaryota > Viridiplantae > Streptophyta > Pinopsida > Pinales > Pinaceae > Pinus > Pinus albicaulis. The sequence continues at coordinate 1,704,174,672 of CM076575.1, read as the reverse complement.
CCAGTTACAATCTTCAAGTCTAGTGGCTCTCTACAGCTTCAAACTTCTCATCTCAACTTAGGTATCTTCAATTACAAATAGAGCTTACAGCAGCTTCAGTAAACTATTTACAGGCAAAAAATATGCAGCGACCAACCTTATCTCATCTTCTACAAAATTATTTATAGAAGAAATGAGGAGGTGGGATGGGATAAAAGATATTCTAAGTTCAATTAATACAGTTTAATGCTTCTCGACCTTTGAGGGGCTCAATGGAGAAAATTTCTGATATTTCCTCTGTATTAATTGGTTTACATTAAGTATTAAGCTCGCTGGGAAGATTTTGTTGACTTTAAGGCTCTTTGTTATCTTTGTAATAACTCTGCTGACAGTTTACAATAAGTTCCTTTGGTTGAATTAACTGTTCAGCTGTTTTGAGGCGAATATCTTCTGTTCTAGTAATAACTAGGCCTCTTTTGAATGCTTTGAGGCTACAGGTGGCTTTTGGTAGCTGAGAGGATTAAATTAGCCTCTGATGTGGCAGTGGAGGCTTCTCGGACTGATGAATTGCTTTGTCTTTCCCTAAAACACCTTTAATTTACTTGAATTCTGTGTTTTAGGTCTGATTAGGCTTAATTTGTGTCTTCCAGTCTTCATGATGTCTTTAACTGTGGATTAGGCTTTTGATTTGCTGAATGTGTGCCTTAATCCTTCAAAACTGTGCTAAAAATCTTCAAACATGGGTTTCTGCTTTGATTTCATGTTGTCATATTGATACTCTTTGTCTGTGATGATAGCTATGTTTCCATTGCTTTTGCGGGCGCGCAGAGGGTTTAAAAATGGCATCAGTGCTCATGAGGCACGGATGAAACATCGTGTTGAACCCTGTAGACTGATATTCTTGATGAATAAAGGCTTGGGGTATCGTCATCCTCGAGCCCTGGTTTTATTTTAAGAAACTGTGAAAAAGATCTTAAACTTGCAAAAACAAGAAAAAAGTTATAAAAATCCTGCGTGGATGGGTATAGACTGCTTCAGAGGTTAAGGTTAGATCGCAGCCGTTGGATGAAAGCATCCAACGATGAGGCTTCAATGCTGAGGAAAATGGAGATGCGGTCGGGGGAGTCAATGAAAGATTAAGTTCGAGCCGTCGATGCATGTGGATCAACGATCGAGATTAATCTGGGTTTTATAATACGAAGGGGTCATATTATAATGAAAATGGAGGAAAATGTAATAAAAATGGAAGAAAAAACCTTTAGCGGGGGGTAAAACAGAGTTAAATGAAATTGGGGTTTCAGGAAAATTATGGGCCGTCGAATTTGATTAGCCAACAGAGATCAACGGCGGGGATTCCTTTATACAGCCCTTTGGAGGATAGGTGGAGGGCGATGAACTGAGGGTGAGATTAAACTGGGACCGTTAGATCTCAGAGATCAACGGTGGAGATTAAAACTGAGGGGACGTAATGTAAATGGGGCAAAGCGGTTTTGTCCAAAGAAACCACTGGTGTCGCACTACAAAAAGACGGATAGGCGGTATTACCTTTTTGAATGTGATATGCGTTTCTGGCCGACACGTGGCTTTTTAAAACCGCCCATATCGCGTAACTTTGAAAAATTAACCTTCGGGCTTAAAATCACGCGAAACCGCGCGATGGCCATTAGATCTGGGGTCTTAGATCGGACGGTCGTGAGGAGAGCGTGATGGAGAATAGATGCACGGGTGATAAAATGTGGGGCGGGGTCAAGGCGGTTTTAATCTTGACCGTCAAATCAGGGAATGAATGGCTAAGATTGATCAATTGGGGCGGTAGGTCCCAAATGAGTTGGGCCTACTGGGTTAAATATAAACCGTTGGATGAAATAGATCAACGGCTCAGATTTAATCTTGGGGTTAATGGAATAAAATATGAGGCGAGGGTCGGGCGGAGTTTGGGTTAATGCGGGCCATTGATCTGCAGAGATCAACAGTGGATGTTCATTGAAAAACATTACACATCAGTGTTTTATGAAAATACAAAGGGTGAGGGTACAAATCTGGACCATCGGATCTATGAAATGGACGGCCTAGATCCAATCACGGGATCACCAATCGACGGGGGAGAGAGGAAGGGTGCAAAGAAAATTTTCGATGCGATTAGATTGGAGCCGTCGATCTTAGAGAGATCAACGGTCGGGAATGAGTCTGCGGGTTCAAACGTCGAAGGGCTATGGCGGAGGGCGATTAATCTGGACCGTCGGTTCTTGTGGATTCGATGGCCCAGATTGAATTGCAATGATCACAATCGGAAGAGGAGAGAGGAGAGGCGCAATGGTTTTTCGCGATGCGATTGAGTAAGGACCATAAATCTTATGACCAGATCGACGGCGGAGATTTAACTGCGGAGGTCAAAAGGCGGAGGGATGGGCTTTGGAATGGAGCGATGTGGACCGTCGGATCTGGGTCTAGCAAGGAAGATCTACGGCTGGGAAACCATTGCAAGGTGGCCAATCGGAGGGGGGAAATAACTATTAAAATATGTTCAACGAAAAACTCCGATGCGATTAGTGCTCGGGACTTAATCACTTGGTCCTGAGCAAGGGTTATATGGTGGGGAAGTGGTTTGGGGGTTTTAACCAAAAGGGGCTCATCGAAATTGAAAAAAAGGAAGGGGCCTTTCAAACGTGCCCAATGAATATTCGCGATGCGAGATTTCATCGATCGTTGATTGGTTTTTAGATCAACGGTTGGTTTTTGTTAAAACAACAAACCGGCGGGTTTTCTTTAAAACGTAGAAAAAGTTGGATTTTATGAAGATACAAAGGGAAAAAGGTTTGGAAATGGATTTTTATAATGCTTTAGCACCCAGTTCCGGGCTCTGGGTTATGTGAAGGAAAGCGGAGGAGTCGGGGGTTCTTTAAAAGAAAAGGGGCCAATCGCATCGGGGGATTTTTGAAAGCATAAGCGAAAAGCACAACCGGGATGCTCTGATTGCAATTAGTGATGGGGCTTTAACAGTGGGTCACAGCTCCGAGTCTTATGCAAAAAAAGGAGCTGGGGGCTAAGTTCAAAGGGGCTTAGGGCCTTCATTAAAGAAATGGGTTTTTAGGCCAAAATGACAAATTTTCAAGGCTTTTTTGGCTTTTGGTAGAAGGGGAAAAAGGGGGTTTTAAGCCTTCAAAGGGAATTTTCAAAGGTTTAAAGGGAATTTCGAAGAAATGAAAGGTAAATGAAGAGTTTTATGAATGAAATGGAGAAGGGAAAAGGAGAAGGGAAAATGAGGGAAAATGGAACTTTTCAGCAATATTTTCCTTTGGTAAACAATAGATTTCTTTGAGGATAAATGAGGGAAACAGCAGCGAAGAGTAAATCAAAGGGTAGTTCTCATCAGAGGACTTCAAGAACTCACAATTTTGGATATGAAATTGTTTCTTGAAGGTTATAATAAAAATTTTAGCCACCATTTGATATGAAAAAATTTTATAGGTGGCTAACAAGAGGATTTGAAGACGGGGGATCTGGTGTTTAAATCATCTATCCACGAGGGTCATCATCCAAATTTGGATTTGGAGGCTCCTTTTTAAGATATAGACAAGAATTAAGCTTTACAAATTTATGTGAAAACCCTGGAGGGGATATTGGATCTTGTTAGGATTCAAGAGGGGATTTAGTGTAAGATTTGAAGTAGATTTTCTAAGATAAATTGGGAATCCCAACAAAAATTCAAAGTTTGATTTATGGATGGAGAGAATTATAAGATTACATTCAGTTGCACGAATATGGAATCAATCGAGATTCATCCATTATCCTAAACCTAAGGCTATGAGGAGGTTGTCCTGGAACCAACTCCAAGGGTCATGTATCGTTCGAGGATGCCATTAAAAGGAAAGGTTGAAAATGATAATATACATAATATTCATAGACCTTATATTGTGGAGCAGATGAATTAGGTTCTAAATTTGACTATCAACCTTCCAAAGGTTAATTCTCTTTTCTTCACCTTCAAATCAGGAGCAGTATTTTGCAGATTCAATGGATTTTAGCTCAAATTGAAGGATATACATCAGTGGGTTTTGTCCACTCGGACTACAAATTGTGAGATTCATTTATGCTCCAAGGGTTTTTTTGTTGTAAAATTTGATTGAATGAAGGATATGGATTTCACTTTAAAATAAGGTCCATGGTTTTGGGGAAGGACGAGCCTCTTTATAACGCCGTGCTTCTTGGGTTTTAACATCAACATAATGGTGGTTTCCAAAGTGCTAGTTTGGGTCAGATAACATAATATTCTCCTTCATTTTTGACAACTCAAAGTGCTGGAAGGAATCATAAATTATTTAGGGAAGTTCATAAAACTGGATCTAGATAGACACACAAAAGGAAATTTTACTTTTGTCAGGATATTTGTAGAGGTAGACCTTAGTAAAGCGTTACAAGTCTCAGTGGACCCAACCTTTAGTTTTTGAAAATACAACATTTAGATGTCGTATTTGTCTTCACATAGGATTTTTTCAAAATTTGTGTCCTCGGGCAAAGAAATATCCAAAAAGAAGAAATAAACAACCCCAAAAGCCAAAGGGATGGAGATTTTTAGAGAATCATTTCTCAGAAGAAGAGAATGATGAAAATTTGGAGAAAGGTACAAGTGAGGTTGACCAGATTCCATAAGAAATAATAGTGGAAGGAGGGGTTATGGAGGTAGGAAAAATGGTACAAATTTCGAAAATTAATTAAGCTATAGAATCCATTGTTCTAGTGCACCGGGATGAGAAGATCTCCCCAGAAAATGAGTCGGGAAACATTAAAAGAATTCATGTTTCTGAGAGTTTGGATTCAGATAAATAAGTCCCCTTGAAGGTTGAAAAGAATCAACTGGCTATTGTAGCTACCACTCCCAACCAAGGAGGTTGGTGGAAAGTGGAGAAAAAATAAGGCAAAAAAATATAGCTAAGTGTCTTCACACTTAGTGCATAAATATTTTTTATTGATATGTTTTCTTTTATAAATTTTTATCTTAGGCATCAACCTTTAAGTTGGTATAATCAAATATTTATTAACATATGCATAAATGTAATTTTACTTTATAAATAAAATTACTATTATATATATATAAACACAAAAATATACATTTAAAACCCTAACAAGATTACACTAATTGTAAAGAATCTGTAATATACAAATCTTATCCATAATTCTCATGCTCTAAAAATTATTAGATTATATCCTCTATAACTTCCACAAATCATTAACATAATTGTTCTTTATGATTGACACATCATATAATGTGATTTCATTTTATATTTAAATCATTCTCAACAAGTCATCTATAAATAACATGTCCTAAGATGTGAGTTTATTAGTCCCTGTCGTTAGGCATGGGACTATAGTAATCGAAAATGAATTACTAGCATTAGTTTGCTTTCTTTTTATTGGTTCTTGCAGTTTATACACCCTATCAGAGTCGTTAAACACATAGTATTTTATTTCATGGTTCTGGCCTCTTCCTGAGGCGGAGAGGCCAAAAAGCTTATATTATGTTTCACTTTGTCTGCTTGGTATTTCAGAAATCGAACTAATGTAAGCATTAGTTCTCTAGCAACAAATGTTTTATGTTTTATGTTAATTCAACGATGGTTTCTACCCTTAAGCTTTGTTGGCACATGCGTGGGAAACAAAGTTTTATGTTTCATTATTTTCCACCACCCTGTGAGTTTTGTGACATCTAGGCCCTGTGATTTTTGGGACATTTGTGCTTACTTTTTATGACATCTGGACTCCAAGTATCAAATTGTTGTCACTCATTGCTCAAATAAGGATAGAGAGTGTCTTCAATACCTTAAAGCGTTCGAATTGCATTCAAATTGAGCGAGAAGTATAGCTTCCATGAATGAGCAATGTAGATCCTCTATTATCAGTCAAATAAAAAGGTTACAATTGTCGGATGCTATGCAATTGGAGGAGGGAGGAGAAACACTTGCATTCCATCTTATCAGGACGAGGCTGGGTAATTCAATTATAGCTCTCCCTCAACTATCTGTCGTTCTTTCATTGGACTGTTCTCCCTCAGGAGAGGAAATAAATATCGTTCTTCATTGGATTTTCCTCCCTTAGGAGAGGAAAAAAATACAACAGGATGACCGGGAGGAGCTAGATGAAGAGTCCCTATTAAATGCTATTCTTCTCACCAGGAATTGAAGAAACTAGTTCCACCCACATAAGCTATAAACTAAGTGGTTCCTGGTCGAGGGAAACTATTCCTCTGTTCTCGAGATTCGAGATTCATATGCATCAAGGAATGTGAAAATGACGAGAAGCTAAAGGCACTTATTTATGAGAATGGTAACACCTTTAAACTTTAAATTTTTAATCATGGAAACGAGAAAACAAAGTAGAAAGAATCAGGCATTCTTATTACTATTAAAATGTAAAAGGCGTGCATACCTGTAAGAAAATCACATGAGAATTCAAGCCCAGGTTTGAATTTTGATACGCAGCACAAATTCCTGCTGCAATATAAGGATATTAATTCTTGCTCCTGTCTCATTTGCAGAGGACCGTGCACCAATACTACCCGCAATAAACATTGCAGTTTTTCTTGACTTTTGTCTTAGAGATACAGTTCGTGCAATACAAGATTGTTCTCTTTCAATTCACACTGATGATGGAAATTAACTATATGCTGGCATATGGACCAACAGAGGCTTCTTTGCATTTGCTTTGGAAATTAAGCACTATATCTTGTTATCTTAAAGTATTCAAATCGAGATGAGTATGTTTTGAAGTTAACGATAAAACCTATGATTCTATTATTTTTCAGAGTGGCTATTAACGAAAACAAAAAAAAATTCAAGTTCATTTTATTTTTGGAAAAAAAAAAAAGTTTCAGAGTGGTTATTAATGAAAACAAGATAATTTTCAAGTTCATTTTATTTTTGGAAAAAAAAGCATAATTTTATTATTTATCAAGGTTTTCACTCCAAAATCTTACATGACTGATAGATATTTTAGGTGTTGTGTGCAAGTTTAGGAAAATGTTATTATTCATATCAATATTTATGGGGGCTAGCTGAGAACCTGGTGGAATGGAATTAATTCTCACATCATAAAAATGGAAGCACATGTGTTTCATTAGTTTCATTAATCATTTCACATAGATTGTTAAATCTGGTCTGTTTTTCAACTTGATTTTAGCAATAAAATGCAAGTGATATCCAGATATTGATGTTGTATTGAAAAAAAAGGTTATCGTTGCACAAAGAAAATTAAACAAAGAGCTCGTATTGAAAATAGAGGTCATCGTTGGAAAAAGAAAATTAAACAAAGAGATTATATTATAGTGCAATTTATGAAGAGCTCCAAGGAAATCCAGTTGTATAGATGTGCTCTGATTTGGGAGTGGTAGTTCAAGCGTTGTGGCTTCAACTGAAGTGCAGAAAGCTCGAGCAATCTAACAGTTTGGCTACATGAGTTCCTTTTTTTTGTTATTGCTCTAATATGCAACGATAACCATTTCTCACAACCTATATAAATTCTTACACGAGCTGTATTTTTGTACTTCCATGGTGCCCGATTGGCCTCGTCATAACTTTTCTCAGCCACCGCTGGGTGCATTGGAAAAGCACCTTGTTTCTCATACTGTGTAAATTCTTGGACACCAAACTTGACCACAATCAATCTGAATCCTTGCACACCAAATCCAACTGAAACATTTCCAAATCCTTACATGCCATATCAAGTTGCCAAATACAGATCAGATGATGTATCTTATAATAACCCAACTGTTAAAATATGAAATATATATGTTACATTTCAAATGTGCATTATTAAGTTTAAAATTTACATAAATATATTATTACCGAGTTGTTGCACCCAATCCCTACGTTTAGCACATCCTCTTCAGAACGTGGGTAACGACTGATTGCACCGTGTTTCTCTCTGACTTGGTCAGCAACCCAATTGTTGGGGCATACAATTGGCATATTTTCTTTTAAATGATCGGGATAAGGCACACTTCTACCATTCAACCATCTAAATTCTTTCCTGTCACTATCCCATTTCATCCTCTTTTTTTCGTACAATGTAACCCACGGTTGCGTCACTTCGGAATTGTAAAGAACGAATTTATTGATTGCTTCAATTTCTGCATTTGCTGATGAAATCAAACCGACATATAGTACATATGAGATCAAAATATACATTATATCAAATTTCAATGTGAATATTTACTTTGTGTAAATTTGAAAAATTATAATTCGCTTACTCTTTATCAAGCGCCTTTTTCCATTCATTTGGAGAAGCTCCCCTTCTCTTTTGTCTTCATCCCTTTCATCGTCCCAAATCACCACACCAAGTCTATTGTCAATCTGCTTGATGTACTCAATGGCATAATAGAAAGACTCATATGATATGTACCCCTATGCCATAGATCCCACGGGTTTTGCCCCTTTGTTGAACAAAACCTTTCAATTTCTTCATGTACCTCTCTAAGAAGAACATCCAACGACAAGAAATCACCCCAACTAATTCAACCTCATCTACTAGGTGGATTAGAAGATGAAATGCAAGTCCATGAAACTCGTCAACAATCCTTCTCAAACATACAAATAATCTCAACTATCTCTTGACGCCACCATGGAATGCTAGCCACATGAATCTCCTTTGACGTGATCCAATGTACAAATGTAGATAATTTAGATATGGCACGTCCTAGGTCTTGGGGGAAGTCATGTTGCACACACCCACGCATGAACAAAGGATAATGACACTGCAAAATTATAAACACATGCAATAATATCCAAAATTAGTTATGTTTTATGATCCCATGGGATAAAATTTATTAATATAACAAATAATAAAATCATGCTTTTGAAATTATACATACTCCTAGAAGATTCAAATGGTCATGCGATTTCAACCCCAACAAATGGTCTTCCATGGTGAAGCAACGATGTAGTGAAGACCCGTATGAAGATGGCACCCTCACACCCATCATAACTTCATTTTCCAAAGAAATATCTTTTTTAAAAATCCATAGGACATCACCTTCCTTGAAATACCAATTAGAGGGACCAGCCTCTAATCTTGTACTTTCTAATTCTCTTGGTCAATGTTTATTTTTAGTTTTTGAAGTAATAAGATCTTTCCTAACAACCAAGGTGTCACTTTGTTTCAATGATATGTGCCTCCATAAATAAGATGAAACATTTTTAAATATATGCATGGGATCCAATAAGTGGGTAATCTTAAGATGCTCCCAATATGGAAGGTTATAAGAGATAGATTTCCATTTCATCCCAATGAGAAATTTCTCAACGTAGGTGTCGAAGAATTCTGGATAATTGAACATAAGCTGCTCATTTGAATCGCTCATTTCTATAAACTCCTTCTCCTTCTCTCTCTCATATTCTCTAAGCCATTCAGCTGGTGTCATTATTGCAGGCCTTTGGGTTCTCTCTTGTTTACCATTGAAAGTGGATGTTGCTCTTCTGTAAGGGTGTTCTTCTAGGAGGAATATCCTGGAGCAGTCATACACTAGCTTTCATAGGTCATTCGACCATATAGCTTTTAGAGAAGGTACACAACATTTACATCCATAATACCCTATTGTTACAAGACCTCCGAAATCATTGTATACAATATGCATGGCATGTTAAATAATATCATGAAGATCAAAACAATTACAACAAATTAAATAATTAATATGTGAATGAATATTGCTACGTATATAAACAAATCAATAAACATGTAATTTACCATAGCAAACTCCTAAGCCTGGATAATCATGTGTCGTGTAAGCACATATGCCATACAATGTAAAACTTCTCTCTGTTGTGATGGGTCTTGATACATTGTATACATTTATCCCACCCCATAATTCCTTCAATTCATCTACGAGTGGTTGTAAGTAGACATCCATTTTCTAACCCAAGTTAATGACTCAATCGAGAGTTATGGCTCGATCGATCCCTTAAGCCATATGGTTCACCATTAATACCATTAATAAAATTTGGTAAGGGCATTGGCGGGTTAGCTTTTTAATGGCTCGATCGAGGCTTTGAGCTCGATCAAGTCACTGGTTAACCACGTATGTTGCTCAATCAAGGGTTACTTTAACGCTCAGTTGAGAAATTTGAATTTTTAATTTAAGCACTCAATCGAGTTGTTGAAGTCCTAAAAATTACAGTTTCAACACCTCTTCTTTAGATTTCTCTACAACCCCATTTTGTACCCTATCAAAGTTAGGGAAAAAATTGTTCTTAAGTGGAGGAGTTGATCACGTTGGATTCATGAAAGGATCCTATACCCAATGGCGTATGAATTTTACACTTTTGAGTTTATATGATATTTTTCATCTAATTTCTTTTAAATATAAAACTTGAAATTTTTTGGACAGTTTCAAAGGGGCTGAATTAAAAATCAATAACATAAAATATATACAACGAAAAATTTTCAAAAAATACCACTATCTTTGTTTATGAGTCCTCTTCAAAAGGGTACTCTTGGTTTTTCAATTTATTTAAAGAGTTATAAAAAAGCTTATCCGAACACATATGTCTCCAAAATGCAAATGAAATATTACTTCGCCAACTTCGAAAAATAATAAAAAATATAATTTTGCATTAAAAGAAAATTTTTAATATGAAAAATTTAGTTATCTCCATGTAGATCATGCTCATATATATATACACACACACACACATTTAAGACTAAGTAATGCTACGTGAACGCATGCATACTTCTAAAGTTTTGCGAAAATTTGCAAGGACATATATTGAATTTAATGGGATATTGAGAGATTATATGACACTATTTTTTTTTTCAAAAATATCATTAGAAAAACAACATAATTCTTCAGATATTGTATTTTTACTCTAAATCAAAATTCATAATTCTTATATAAATTTTGAGTGGTGCAATTCGATAAAAAAAAAGAAAAATTTGAAATTTCATTGCCACATTTGGCTCAAAAATATAACCCATCTTCATGCTTTCACTCTCATATTTTACCCATTACCTTATTTCATTTCCTCATCATATTTATGACAGAAAACAAATGATCATAAATGAAGAACACAAATGATCTCGAGGCATTAATAGTGCTCATTTGATATAGTGTATTTGATATTCATTAAACTTCGATTGGTAAATAAGCGTTTTCTAAGTCATCAATCGATTTGCATATGGCTTGATATATATTATTACTAACGGAAATTCTAGAATATATTATATTTAACCAATTGTAATACTAGGCTATACAATAATTGCGACAAATTCCGATGGTACACATTGTATGTGTCAGTTCACAATAATACATGATGTATACAAATTCTAACAAATTCCAATGCTAGAAAATGTAAAAGTCACTTCACTACATGAATTATGGTACGTTGTAGTGCATTTCCTTCTTGTTATGAAATGGATCCCACATTTGACGTGAAGATGATAGAAACAAAACGAATTGAATTAAGTGATAGAATTGCATTCAAACTATACACTTAGCAGCTACAATAGAGATGACATTGTGGCATAACTCCTTTACCAACATTTAAAGGACAAGCATTAGATTCCATGAATGAAATAATGTGGTAGAGGAATTAGTTGTAGCAAAGGATGTAGATACGGTGATAGTAGTGAAAGAAGACCAATTAGGGGTTAGTGGCATTAAAACAAGAACAATTGATGCGAATTAAGTGCTAAGAAATCACTTCCATATCATAGATTTTATGGCGGACTTATCTTCTTTTATTTTTGAATAATGTTTGATCATTATTTCTATCAACATTTGTGTAAATTTACCTTTAGAAATCTTAAATTTTATTTCAAGCAAATCATCACACTATTAGATAGGCTTTTAGATATAACAAATAGATTTACTACCAAACTAGGACTCTCTTTTTATAAACATTTGACATAGACACTAAGTACTTTTTTTTATGAATATGAATAGAAAATGAGCTAACTTACCAAGAAAAAAATTAACAAAGAGTGAAGTTTCACTCTTGAATTAAAATTTTACGCTCAATGTAATTATCATATAAGAAATAATCAATATTAAGCAATAAGTAATGGCTTACTAGATCCCTATCTCACAAATGGATGAAAGGTAATCCATTCTTTTCATTAATTCAAAATATTTAATCATAAAGTATAAGAGTGCAAAAAACACCCAAGGACCTTAGTGCAAAACCTAAAATGTCTTTTACGAAGAGAGAACGATTGAAGAACAAAGGAAAAGTCAATTCATTGCTTGAGTAAAAAAAGGTTTATGACAATCTAATATATAAGTGAAATGGAAGCTTCTAGTGATAGCTAGAAGATAAAACTTACAATGCAGTAGATCAAGATGCTACATAAGTTTACGAGCTTCAAAGCTTCTTTATTAGGACTATAACACCCCCCATAAGCGAAACATAGGGAGAAAATAAAGAAAAACAAAGAATGGGTCCCAACAATGAAGCATGCTTAGGTATCCATGTAAAACCTCTCATAAATGGAGAAAAGAGGGCAAAACCCATATGGAAAAAACAATAACTATGTGGAAATTATATATATATATATATATATATATATATATATATATAAAGAATAACCGCACCTTGGTTCACTGCAAAGAAAACCCTTGCATTTATCTTTCTTCCTTGGACAATTGAGCCAAAAAATCTACAAATAACTCCAATCTAATTTAGGTTTCAACAAAGAATATATGATGCCTATTTGAGCATTCTCATCCACCCTTAGGATCCGATATAATCTGATGAAAAAAAGAAAATTTATCGTGATCATATTACTCAAAATGTAGTGATATGAGATATCTGGAGAAATTAGGGCCTCTTCGTAAATCTAGACCAAACCATAGGATCACAAAGAACCTAATCGAAAAAATAGATCTACAAAAAAAATGTGGCCTCCTACCTAGATCAAAAGTAATCTGATCCTGACTTACAACAAATCTCTTAAAACAAACGAGAAGAAACTTGCAATCAAAGGTATAATACCATGTAAGAGTGCAAAAAACACCCAAAGACCAAAGTGAAAAACCTAAAATATCTTATGATGATGATGATGACGATGGTTAATTTCCACTGAGACCAAACTTTGGTCTATCGGACCTATAATTTTCTTAATTCTTAATTGTCTGGCTTCTCGTCTTTCTTGGCGAGATCGGTGTTGTAGCTTTCTTTTTCTTCTCTACGGTCTTCCAACTTCCTTTGTCTTGCAACTCCTTCATCTCTTCTGATCCTTGGGTTAGTGGCATTAAAACAAGAACAATTGATGTGAATTTAAGCACCAAGAAATCACTTCTATATCATAGATTTTATGGCTTCTTTTATTTTTGAATAATGTTTGATCATAGTTTCTATCAACATTTGTGTAAATTTACTTTTAGAAATCTTAAATTTTATTTCAAGCAAATCATCACAATATTAGATTGGCTTTTAGATAGAACAAGTAGATCTACTACCAAACTAGGACTCTCTTTTTGTAAACATTTGACATAGACACTAAGTACTTTTTTATGAATATGAATAGAAAATTAGCTAACATACCAAGAAAAAAATTGATAAAGAATGAAGTTTCAATCTTGAATTAAAATTAAATGCTCAATGTAATTATCATATAACAAATAATCAATATTAAGCAATAAGTAATGGCTTACTAGATGCATATCTCACAAATGGATGAAAGGTAATCCATGCTTTTCATTAATTCAAAATATTTAATCATAAAGCATAAGAGTGCAAAAAACACCCAAGGACCTTAGTGCAAAACCTAAAATGCCTTTTACGAAGAGAGAACAATTGAAGAACAAAGGAAAAGTCACTTCATTGCTTGAGTAAAAAAAAGGTTTATGACAATCTAATATATAAGTGAAATGGAAGCTTCTATTGATAGCTAGAAGATAAATCTTACAATGCAGTAGATCAGGATGCTACATAAGCTTACGAGCTTCAAAGCTTCTTTCTCAGGACTATAACACACCCCATAAGTGAAACATAGGGAGAAAATAAATAAAAACAAAGAATGGGTCCCAAAAATGAGGCATGCTTAGGTATCCATGTACAACCTCTCATAAATGGAGAAAAGAGGGCAAAACCCATATGGAAAAAATGATAACTATGTGGAAATTATATTAAAAAAAGAATAACCGCACCTTGGTTCACTGCAAAGAAAACCCTTGCATTTACCTTTCTTCCTTGGACAATTGAGCAAAAAAATCTACAAATAACTCCAAGCTAATTTAGGTTTCAACAAATAATATATGATGCCTATTTGAGAATTCTCATCCACCCTTAGGATCCGATATAATCTGACGAAAAAGAAAAGTTATCGTGATCATCTTACTCAAAATGTAGTGATATGAGATATCTGGAGAAATTAGGGCCTCTTCATAAATCTAGATCAAACCATAGGATCACAAAGAACCTAATCGAAAAACTAGATCTACAAAAAAAATGTGGCCTCCTACCTAGATCAAAAGTAATATGATCCTGACTTACAACAAATCTCTTAAAACAAACGAGAAGAAACCTGCAATCAAAGGTATAATACCATGTAAGAGTGCAAAAAACACCCAAAGACCAAAGTGCAAAACCTAAAATATCTTCTGATGATGATGATGATGATGATGATGGTTAATGTCCACTGAGACCAAACTTTGGTCTATCAGACCTATAATTTTCTTAATTCTTAATTGTCTGGCTTCTCGTCTTTCTTAGCGAGATCGATGTTGTAGCTTTATTTGACTTCTCTACGGTCTTCCAACTTCCTTTGTCTTGCAACTCCTTCATCTCTTCTGATCCTTGGGACACTGGTGTCTTATCTTCAGGATCTGGGAGATCTGCTTTGCTGCTAAATGAAGAGAGAACAATTCAAAGAATGAAAGAGAAATCACTTCATTGCTTAAGTAATTTTTTTTTACAATAATCTAATCTATAAGTATAATAAATGTTTTTAGAAATAACTAGCAAATAAGTCTTACAACACAACGTATAAGAATAATACATAAAAATATTTCAAAGCTTCTTATTATTAAGACTTTTAAACCAAATAAATAAATAAATAACTTATTTAAAAAAAAAAAACTCCAAATTTAATGATCTAAACCATATTACTTTTGACCATAGCAAAATGATCTATGGGCCACAACAACTTTCAATGCAAAGAGAAACCTAAACAAAGTCTCTCCCTATTCATGCATAGGGTAAACACATTAGCTAAGCCACTCATTGGATAAGTCAATATTAGAACAATCTCACATAAGGAAAACTTTTAAAATACATTTTTTACTCGCCTAAGAGAATGGCATCGATATCCTTTATCCCATGTCAAGTATAAAGACAATAATGGCATCAATATCCTTTATTCCATGTCAAGTATAAGGACAAGGACAATATTCTAGGTGTATTGTCATATTAATGTTCATGTTAATGAAAGATACTTATCCTCGTTGAAATACTATACAAGTGTTTTTCATATTAATTAAGACCGTTGTAATACTTGGATGGTTTTTTCTTATTAGTCAATGACATGCTTTTTCCATGATTAATCAATGGTATATATGCCTTTTCATGTTAATGAAAGATATGTATAACTTTGAAATATATGTTATTTTTTAAAATTAAATTTAAAACTATGTATCATTTTATAATATTATGTATTATTTTATAATATAATGAAAGATATGTATAACTTTGGAATATATGTTATTTTTTAAAATTAAATTTAAAACTATGTATCATCTTATAATATTATGTAATATTTTATTTTATAATATAATGAAAGATATGTATAAATTTGAAATATATGTTATTTTTTAAAATTAAATTTAAAACTATGTATCATCTTATAATATTATGTATTATTTTATAATATTGATAAAATATATATTATTTTGTATTTTTAAATAAAATATATTTAAAAAAAATTGGTTGCTTTTAAATTAAAATTTTCAGCTATGATTTTTAGTCCCTCATGCTCGTCCACATACCTGAAATAGTTCCATTTGAACATAAATTACAAAAAGGGAAGCACCAATAATGTTACAACCTGCCTCAGTCGACTGCCGATGGTGGCGCTAACCATTGTGCTATACTCTTGTGGGAACGAGACTTCAGGTTGGCCGCATCTCTACGGAAGCGATCCAGAATTCAGCAACACATACCAGACGCTGCTTGAAGGTAAGAAAGTTCTAGATTTTCACCTCCAAGATGCACTGTTATGCCACCTGGGACACCTCTATGTTCCTTCAAGCGAGCATGCCAAGATGATTTGGGAAGTGCACTACAGTTGGGTCACTGGACATTTCAAGGTCAAGAAAACAATGGTAGTTTTGCAGAATTATTTCTATTGGCCGAACCTTCGACGGGATCTCGGAAAGTACATCAGATCCTGCACTGCCTGTGCAATTTCCAAATCAACCATCAAGAAGTAAGGCCTATATATTTTTTTGCCTACCCCTAGTTGACCTTGGGAGTCCATCTCCATTAATTACATGTCGGGCCTTCCTTCTACAGCATGGCAATGACTGCATTCTTGTGGTTATCAACAAGTTCTCTAATATGGCCATTATGGCTGCCTGAAAGAAGTATATCACAATAGGAGCCACTGCTAAACTCTTCTTTGAACGAGTGTGGGTACACTTTGGGAGCCCACAATCCATTATTTCAGATCGAGACAACAGGTTCCTCAATACATTTTGGTCTATTCTCTCGTCGATGCTGGACACTAAGCTGACTAAGTTCACAACGTTCCTCCCCCAAACCAATGGCCAAACAGAGGTTGTCAGCAAGATGATCGTACACATTCTGCGCATGTACAACTCAAAGCATCCACACACGTGGGATGAAAACCTCCCCTATGTCCAACACAATTATAACCGAGCTCTCCATAGCTCAACTGGGCATAGCCCCTTTCAAGTGGACTTGGGATTCTAGACACTATGTCCCACTGATGTGACCATTCCATTTGTGGCTACTCAGGCAGATTTGGCTCATGTCCAGTCAGAAACTGACATGGTGAAAAACTTCATTGAGTGAATTCAACACATATGCCAACAGGTCCATGACATATTGGATAGAGCTAATGCTAAGTACAAGTAGCGACATGATCAACATCGGGTTCCACACAAATTCCAGGTGGGTGACAAAGTTTGGTTGCATTTGCAGAAGGAGCACCTTACGGGACCCCACTGCAAGCTTTTCTTACTTCGATATGGGTCATACACCATCACCAAATTTGTAGGGGAAAATTACTTCGAGCTCAGTATTCCACCTTTCCTTGGTCTGCACCTAGTGTTCAATGTGGACCGCCTTCGACCCTACTTTCCACCATTACTAGACACATCCGACATTGCAGAACAACTCACACAAACATAGTTAAACCCAGATTGCATGGAACAAGCCAAAACTGATCGGATCATGGACACATAGATCAATGACACCCGCCAGTAGATGATCTAGCTATATCAAGTTGTCAAAGCAGGTCAACTCCTTCACCAGGGTAAGTGGTTCACCAGGGATTAGGTTCAACATAAATTTCCTCACCTCATGGAGGCTCTACACCAATTGGGACCATTGCTTCCTAAGGAAGGAGGAATGATCCAGGTGGATATTGGTGTCCACCCACCTATTCCACCTAGACCTCCAGTCGGTTTCATCAACTTCCTTGTTTATAGCAGCATTTACTATTTTTAGCAGTTTTTCAGGTCCTGAAATTTCAGAGCATGTTTTACCCCCTAAACTGAATTTTTTGAGGTCCACAATAGGCCCATAGCCATGAGTAAGGGACCTATGGAAAATCCTATGGTACTCGGAGAGATATTTCCAATGATATATCATACGTGACAAACAAAGATAATATGACCAAGTTACGACCTCAGGAAGTTGGTTTCCCGACTAACCCCAACAGGGCCCACAAACTCTCGGTGTTTCATCTCTTGGGATTAGGTTTTTGGTTTTCACATGTTGTTCAATAATAAAAAGGTCCTTTAACCTCATTTTAATGTAGTTCATAGGCATGTAGCCACCACATCTCTTCTCAAAGATAAGCTACCATCGCCCGAGCTAGTTTATTTTCCATTCTTTATGTAAGCATTTTTCAGTATTTTTTATTAATGGAAATGAAGTGTTATTCCTGATGCATCTCCGCACTTATGTTTATTTCTGTATTTTATTGCATTCCTGCACAAGTCTGGATCATTGGAAATCCACAAAAGTTCCAAAAGAGGATACATAGAGTTCCAAATTCTTATTTATTACTCTCCTCTTGGTCTCTATCCCTATAAATAACTTTCCTATTTCTAATTCTTTCTCAATTTCTTTTGTTTCTCGCTTCCTTTACCTTTTGAACCTTCTTCCTTATTTCAGCTCGATTTGTTGGGATGAGGCCCTCATTTATAAAGATTTCCATCCCTTTTAGGTTTGGAGATTTATTTAGTATGTCAAATCTATGGTCACTACAACTTACCCTAACAAGAAGGTAATTTAATTTTATGCTTGAGTATCTTTCTCAATTGTCTCGCTTCGGTGAAATAAGTTGTTTCAATTTGTAACTTGTTTTTGTCATCTTTCTACTCTTTTATACTAATAATTATAAGATTCAAGGTTCTTTTATTGCACTCATGATCCATATCAATTAGCTTGTTCATTTCCTCTTTGATGAATTTCTTATCTAATTTATTATATTTACTACTTAAGACCAACTTGTCTTTTAGTTTTCTTTTAGCTCTTTAATCTCATCTCTCAAAGTGAAATTTTCTTCATTTGTTGATTGTTTCTAGTTTTCCATTTGTTGTATCCTATCTTTCATTATTTTTAGCTCAATTTGGAACCCTAATATTTTATTTTTAAATAAATTGAATTTGTTTACAAGAATTGTAATTAATTTTATTTTACTTTTAATTCTCTTTCTTCTCTCCTTTTTTTCTACTAAAGAAAAATGAATATAAATACTTCCTAGGGCGACTTCATTCAATCTCCCCTTGTCCCCCTTAGGTTTTGACATATGTAGTGAAGTACTCAAAAAAAAAATAAAGGAACTTATGCATTTGGGTTGTGGGCTAAAAACCATTGAGGATGTAGAGATATACCTAAGAGGTAAAATAAGGTTAAAAAATGTCATACATTCAAAATTGAAGAGGTCGATTTTTTAGACAACATCGCAATCTGATTTAACAAATGTCTTTCGGATAAATCACATTATCATTTGACCAACAAATGATAATGTAATTAATCCCAAAAACATTGACTAAATTAATATAGATCGCAAAAGCCTAAAATCAATAAATATTTAAATCATTAAACAACAAAATTATATAAACAAATAATAATATGATTCAGTATAAATCACAAACATCTAAAATCAATAAATATTTAAGACTTAAACCACTAAAATTATACAAATAGCATAAACGAATCACAAGGAGCTCATGTATAATACCATAGTAATGTATAAATTCACTACAAAGCTTCCTATGATATATTTCAATCCATTGCAAAAGTCATATGATAAATCTATGAGCATTACGAGCAACCACCATGGCATATTACAGGCATCCACCGTAGGATAAAAAAATCCATTGCAAAGTATTATAAGCATCCACCTCAAAGCAATTAAGAGCATCCACCGTAGAGTGAAACAAATGCATCACAAAGTATTACGAGCATCCATCATAATATAAAAATCCACAACAAGTACTATGGGCATCCACTCCATCCGATAATAATAATGATGAAATAGGTTGATGAAGTGATTTCAATTATTTTAACAACATTCAAAATTCATTATTTTCTTTTTTAAATTATATGGTCAGAAAATTTATCATAATTCAGTATGTTAAATTAATTTTGGGAATAGCTATCACTAGTTTAACAAGTAGATTTTTTCTCATATTAAATGTTTTAGTTCTGAAGCTATTAACATGTTTATTTAATTCAAAAAAGAAAAATTCTAAATAAAAAGAATTCATAATAAAATAAGCTTTCGCTGTTACTAAATGCTTCTAGCTTCTAAGTCATTAACCTATTTCTTTTGTTAAAAAAAAAAAACTCTAAACCAAACCAAATCAATTTTAAATTTTACTCCAAAATCCAAAATATTATATTAAATTTTAATAAAAAACAAATATATCAATATTACATTAAATTTATTTATTTTAATGACAAGCTCGAATGCAATTTTGAAAAACCACAATTTTTTTTAAAATTTTCTTGTTTTGAAGTTACACATGAGAATATGTTAAATTTTGAATTATGAATTCAAATTTGAAATGCTCTTCTTTCTTTCACGTATACGCGTAAAGAGACATTTTCTTGAGAATACGTTTACTTTTGAATTGTGAGTTCAAATTGGAAATGCTCTACTTTCTTTCACATATACGCCTAAAGAGAATTTTAATTAAGTGGAGGTTTGAATTTTGAATATTTATATCTTAACATTAATTATTAATTATATTTTTAAAGTTTATCTTAATTATTAATTATTAAGTTATATTTTAAAGTTAATAAATTGATTATATATAGAGAAATTAGAGAAATGGTAAGGTGCTTACTTTGGGACAAGAGGATGAATACCATGATATTTTTATTTTATTTTTAAATTAGGTTACTTTCCAGGATTTGAATTTTCAATTTTTTTTAGTTTACACAATATTTTATATAAAGACTACAATGAGTTAAAAGGCATTCTAGAAAATTAAAAAATAAAATTTTGGATTTTTTGGTTTACACGATACTTTATATGAAGACTATAATCAATTAAAATGCATTAGAGAAATATAAAAAATAGGCGTTATTTTTAATGAGATTTTTTGAAAAGTTTTTTGATTTATTTTTCGGATCTAATTCTGCACACACAATCGAAGTGCCTTAGGATTTTTCAGTGTGCTGAATCCATATATGCAGTTAAAAAACCAGTTTAAATAACACAAATTAAAATTTCACCTCAAATTTCCAAAAAATCTACAAGAAACTCTAAAAAATTAGATTAAATACAATTCCTTATTTATAAATTGATATAAATCCTTATTTGAATTGGTAAATTAATAAATTAAGTAACAAGTGTGACACACTTGCATTGTCATAACAAACGTATCGAACCTCCTAAGCACACCCAACGCTTTGTCGACACGGTTTTACCGCCGCCACGCGTCCGGTTAACGAGTCAAAGTTCTGCACCGTACGACAGAGGCGGTCTGTGAATCACATTATAGAATGTGCACCGTGCACTACACAGAGGGAATGAAATCTCAAATTTGGGCGGCCAAATTTGATAAATCTCTGAGAATAATGAAGGTAAGGAGGATAATTGGCATCTTGAAGGACAAAGCAGCAGAGTGCAGGGCCATGATTAGGTCCTCGTCGCCGATCCATGCGACCATAGTGAAAGCCACCAGCCACCGGGAGTCCCCCACGCAGGAGAAACACGTGGAGGCCATTCTCTCTGCCTGCTCGACCTCCCGAGTCAGGGTCTCGCCCTGCGTGGCGCAGCTGAAGAGGCGGCTGAGAAAAACCCGGAACTGGGCGGTGGCGCTCAAGTCTCTCATCCTCGTCCACAGGCTCCTCCGGGAGGGGGACTTCATTGTACAGGACCAGCTCAGCGTCGACACCTTCACCAGGGGTCGCAGTTATCTCAATCTCGCTGCCTTCAAGGACAAGTCGACGGCGCTGACGTGGCATCTGTCGTGCTGGGTGAGGTGCTATGCCAGATACATCGACCAGTGGCTGTGCACCTGTCGTGCCCTGGGGGAATTCTTGGACGGGAGGTCTGGAGATCGAACCACCTCGGGTCTGGTTAACGCGGAGCTGGTGAGGGAATTATCGGCGCTGGGGGACCTGCTGGCGGTCACTTGCGAATGCCTGCAGGGAGCCCCCAGAGACGGGCAGCGGTCGAGCCCGCTGGTGCTGGAAGCTTTGAGGCTAGTTCTGGTGGACACCTGGCAGTTGCGGGAGGAGATGCTGGTTCGGCTGCAGGATATCCGCGAGAGAGTTTCGGGCCTGCGACCGGAAGAGGCGGCGGAGTTTCTGAGCGCCGTCGAGAAATTGGGAGCCGGAGAAGAGGCGTTCGGGACTCTCATGACGGAATCGCCCCATCCTGCTTCCCTTGCCGCCTGGGAATTCGCTCACGTGACCGAGCGTCTGAGAAATTGCCTGGTCAGCGTGAAGGACAGCCTGAAGGCTGCCTCGGGTTTTAAATCTTTGATTGTGTGGAAGCCACCGGAGAAATTTATTGAGCAAAAGAGGGTTTGTCGAACATTATCGGCACCGGAATCTTTGCCAAATTCGAAAAGATTTGCCAGTTCCGAGCGTGATAGCGTCCTTCCTCTAGTGTTACTATAATCAATTGGTATTAATTTCAAGACCTGAATGGAGACTAATTTACCAGTCCAGGTCGTGGGTTCGAAACGGCTTGAAGCGCATTTCTCTTTGTACATCTAAACCAACAGCCGCGTTGCAGCCCTTCATTCGTTATTCCAATTTACGGGCTTAGATTCAATCAGATATGATGGTGGTCGTGGGTTCGATTCTTGTTGAGGCAAAAGATTTAGCACCTAAAATCTACGTTGCACCTAAAGTTCTGGTTTCCGCAGTTAACGATTTGGCGAGGGTTCGAGTAACGCCAGGGACGATGTGAACAGATGCGATCAAAGCGTTGACAAGATAAAACGCGGGTGAGTGGACGTTGTAGTATTTAACTGAAATTCTGCTTCACTCATTTTTTAATGGATTTGGTAGATAAATTTTTGGACGAAAAGCATATGGATTTGGTAGATAATTTTTTATGGTGCCAAAGCTTTTGGGTATTGATTTAAAATATCGAGGGGCCTCAATTATCATGCAAGTTGCCATAATTCTTCGTTGGGTCCCCAATTATGTCGTGGGTGGGGCGTTTCTTTTCTGCCGGAAACGTTTTCTATATTCTACATGATAAATATATATATATATTTTTTCCCTGGGTTTATTTGCCTATGAATATGTCGGAATTATATATTTGAGTTACCTAAATTACTGAAGTATTTTATAATTTTTTCAGACTCTTCATCTATTTATGTATTTAAAAAACCATTTTTTTAAATAACAAATTTCATATGAGAAAAAAAAATGTGTTAAAATTATAAATTTAATGTTTTAAAATTATAAATTTTGAATTATGTAATTGGTGTAATCAGATTATTTAAAAGTTTTTCATTGATGTAAAACTATTGATACAAGAGTTTTCACAGAGGTGAGAACTATTCATATAAGAATTTTCATTGATGTAGAATTATTCATGCAGAAGTTAAAAGTTTTCCATTGATTTATACAGTAAGTGAAAAATTTTCATTCTTTCAGAATCCAAGTCAATTTAGTTAAAGTTTTAATTGATTTAAAACAATTCATGTAAGAAGTTAAAGTTTTCTTTCATTTATATAATAAGTTAAATATAACTCAATAACTCAATTGTTTTTGTTCATTTATATAAGATTTTCAATGGTTTAGAGTATAAGTGAGTTCGTATTAGGATAAAACCATTATTAATTTACGATCGAAGTCAGTTCAGTACTAAGATAAAACATTATAACGGTTGAATTTCTTAAAAATATTCGTGAAAAAAAAAATAATATTATAAAAACCTAAATTTAATTGTGATAATATTTATTTTATAAAAGATCGAATATTTTCATTTTATAAAAAATAAATAAATAAATTTAATAAATTTAAATTTATTTGTAGAAGTTTGGCTTTTGATTCATTGTACAAATTTAAAAAAAATTCGGTAATAATCATATGCAATAGAACATTGCCAACTAGTGTGGTTCATCATCACAATTAGGTGAGAGATAAGATCCACAGGTTGAGTTTAAATAGATATAGAAATGGCTAAACTAGCCAATGGCTAGTTTGACTATGAAAATTAAATTCAATTTCAATTACAATTAATGTTATCTTAATTTAACCAGTGATTAAAAACATAAAATATTCAAATTTTAAAGATAAACCTATATATTCATGTGCATCCATATGAATCTAAACCATTTATGCATAAATAGGCAAAAGTTCTATATAATGGTAAGGGTCTAAACCGAAAATACATCAACAAATGGACTCTAGATGACCTTTAGCATAAATAAAAAAATCATGCTTTTAGAAAAAAAAGTAGCACCTAAAATTATACTTTCTCCATATGAAATCCAATGACTTTAGAACCACTATCAAACATCGTGAGTGATTTCATGGTAATATTAAAATTTAAGTAAAACATGAAAATGAAAAATAAAGGAGAATGACATGTGATTTAGTGGTAATACTACAAATTTAAGTAAAAGGATGAAAATTAAAGATAAAAGAGAGTAACATAGCTATACCAATACCATAAGCTTCAATATTGAATTTCACTAGTCAAAAAAACTTATATTCGATTCCAAACCTTGAAAAGGACTAGTTTTCCCCCAAACCATCCAATGGTTCAATACAATTCTGATAACAAAAATTACAATTAAAGAAAAGTCTATATTTTAAATTGTATATGAATTTTTTAATGTTATTCATTTTATCAAAAATTTATGTATATATTTTTAGTTTAACAAATTTGTTTTTTCAAATAAAACAAATAAATATTTTTGATTTTTTAAATTATGATTAATCATACCTTTATTTTAATTTTCTTTTATCCTCTAATTTTTTATCACAATGCATATTCTCATTATTAGGTATAATTTAATATTTTTTATAGTATTAGTGTTTTAAAAAAATGACTTCTTATTTTATTTTCTAATGATATAGCTAAGACTTAAACCTCTAGAGTGTAGACTACTTGGTGACGAGGTATACTCTTAAGGCATTCCTTGTGTATATACATGTCCCCTGTTCAAACCTTGATTTACCCATGTTTGCAACACCTAGTGGTTACTGTGGTAGCAGTTAGAATAAACCATGTATTATGCGAGTACGAACTAGTCCTCATTGTTGTTGATTCTTCTAGTTGTAAATAAAATATGATATAGCCAAGACTTGTCATATTTATACCATCACCACTTGAGCCATAGGTGGTTTTGCTAGAGCTTGAAGAAATTTGGGGAGCATCTTGTCATTCATTTAGTTTATATTCTTTTTGTATATTAAGTACCTAATCATAGTCATGCTCTCAATGGGAAAAAGTTGTAAGGAGCGATGCCTTTAATTTTGTGATTATAATTTATAAAATTCTTTTGGTTATGCTATGTCTTTCTCCAAGATTATCTAAAGGTACTACATCTCCAAAATTCATACCCACATAAGATAATTGGGTTGAAGAGAGTCTCCAACAGGAGTTTTTTCTTATCCCGGAACCTAATTTTTACTAATTTACAATTGTTTAGAATCCCATGATAAGCTTCCCACCCTCCATTTATCCTTTTTCAATGTTAGAGTTGGACCAATTGAGTTTTTGATGAAGATTGACTACTAAGACATTTGTATGAATGAACTTCTTAATTTAATTATCATAACTTTTTTTTTTTAATTTAATTATCATAACTTTCATTATGTCAATGTTCACAATGATACACATACTAAGGCATAAATCCTTGAGGATTCTTAGCTACTTACAGAGGTTATAGGGAATCTTAGACATAAGAACAATATAATTAGTGTAAAAAAGAATGATGATGACTATAATATCGAGAGACAAGTTGTCACAACTTGCATATTCCAAAAATTCTTCTATCTACTTAATGTGAATACCAAAAAGTGTGCAGGATAGGAGACAGTCTTTCTTAACTCCAATATTATAGTTAATTTATTTTAACCAATCCTTAGTATTCCTAAAGTTGGAAATAAAATTTTCATACAACCATATCGTGAAAACAGTCAACTCAAAAGGAACTTTTAGCTCTTCCAAGGTAATCCAAACATTAGTCCTAGGCATTGTATTAAGTGCTTTATTAAAGTGAAAAATAAATAAAAAATGGGATTGATTTTATTGTTGTGGAAATCCTTTGTAGTGATCCCATAACAAGGTGGCCAACGGTTGAATGATGCCCTCTAAATTTGGCCTAGAATTTAGCTCTTTTTCCATGGATTTATATTCATATGTTGATCTCCAATTCCAAAATACTTCTATATAGCTTGGATAAAACATGGCTAATTTTAATGGTCCTATAATTAGAGGGATTTATTTTATCCCTAGTTTTAAATATAGGTACAATGAGGCTTCACATCTAAGTTTTAAGGAATCTCTACTTGATTGCTAAATAAAGAGCCTATGTATGTGAGGGCTGAGGATAAGCCCTCCAATTTTTAGGATTTAATCTTGGTAGAATTAAATGTCCTTAGCTTTCCTTTTTGCTAGTAAGTTTATGTATTTTATAGAAAAAAATCATCCTCTCTAGAAATGTATAAGGAAACATGTAATTTCTTCTATGTTTAACATCAACTTAACATGTGGCATTTCAAAAAGATGTTAAAAAAAGAAGAAAAATCAATATATTTCGATGTCCATTTAAGTAAAATATTTTTAATTATCAACCAAGTTGGTGTATGAGACTGCTTTCTTTGTAGGACAAGGGACAATATATGAAGGTGTTACTACATACTATATCCACCTTTAAGTCAACCTTAACTCATATTTGATCATCGGTGAAGAGAGATCAAGTCCCTTGAGGTCAAAACCTTTTTGGTTGAAAACTTTTGAGGAAATATTTATACTTTGAGGAATTTTAGTTTTCTTAACACTTCAAAAATCCAAAGTGAAGATGATTCTATATTACTAATTTACTACATCCAAATTTAAGAACTAGTGTAGATCAATCTTAACTCCTATTCTATCATTGGTGCCCAAAGAGGGATTAAGTCTTAGAGGTGAAAACATTTTTGTTTGAAAATACTGAGGAAATATTTTCACTTTAAGAAATTGTTTTTTCTTGACACATAATAAATTTAGAGTTAAGATTAGGGTGGGTGCAATCTAATGATGATCTCTCATGACACATTAGTGACAACACAAACTTTGGAAAGAAATGATATATTAACTTGGAGGGATGATTAGAGACACTTACATAATGAATTTAAATATGTTGTAAAAAGATGAAATGTAAGAAAATGAATTAGCTTTGTGAATATATAACTATTGTTTATAGAAATTTTGTCTAACTATTTGAATTTTTAGTTTTCCTAATAGTGATATATTATTTTTTCATGTAAAATATAAGCACATTTTTCCGCTAGTGCAATCTTTGAGTACCTAAATGATGGAATATTGCTATAAAAATTTGTAGAATTGCAGAGAATGGATTGTTCTTGTGTACAAAAAAAATTATAATCTTAATTCTGTATCTTTTTAAATTATTAAAGTCACTATATCCTTGAAATTATAATGCATTCCATTAGTGCAACCTAAAAGGGTCTTAACATCCCCGGATGCGGGTGCTAGATAGCTCAGCAGGGCTACATGGGGCTGCCATGTGGATCACCACATGGCGAGCCCATGTGCCTCGGCCTTGGGATGCCCATTGCCTTAAATTTTCACGTGGAATGGGCTTTAAAGCCCCATGCGCCACCCTCCATGCGACATACTCGGTGAATCTCAGAATAATTCTCCTCTGCAACATGTTGTTCGACACTCCCGCTGTTTCTCTGGCTCTTCCGCCCACTTTGGTCACTCTCCCTCTGGTTTTCTGGCTTCGGCCCTCCCTTGTTCAGGCGAGATGCTTCTGGGCTTTTGCCTCTGTAATGGTTCCTTAGATGTCTATTTTCTCTCCCAAGTCGGCCTCGATGCCTCGTCGTCACCGACAACGTTGTAGGTGAGCTGGGGGGAGGGGTCTCCCTTCGCATCCTCCTCTGTCCAATACCTTCCCCCAGGACCTAAATCTTCTCGTGGACTGGGCCATGATGGACTTGCTGCCCCCTGAATTTGTGACTGCCTCGCTTCCCTTGCTGCTCCCCGACCCCTCTGATCCTCCCTCCTCCTCCTGCTGTAAAAAGTGGGCCCATAAGTCCACCATCCCTGCAGAGCTAGCCTTCCTCCCTTGAAAGCTTAAAGCTCTTCCCGTGCAGCCTTCCTCTAGCTCCAATTCTGAAGATAGTGATATCGAGCCTGCAAAAGATAAGCATCTTCCGGGACTGCGTCATTCGGGCTCCTCCTTGTGGAATGACGACTTCAACTTGAACGTCTCCCTGGACATTCCAGCCACTCTACAGGACGAAGCCATTCAAGACACTCTGGCGGAGTGCCTTAGGCTTCCAGTATCTCCTCACGCGTAGCATGAGGACTCTGAGCCTGGGCTCGATTCTCTAGACTACGGCTACATCTGTCGCATTCTCGAAGAGGCGTCTCCCTTCACCGACAAGCATGAAGGTTCTCCATAGCGTTCTCTCTTCGGTTTTTTGCAGTATGGTGGTTTTTCATGTTACCTCTGTTAGTTCTTTCTGCTTCATTTTGCACAATTTTAAGGCTGGTTTCCCGCTAAGGGAAGCTCGTTTTCCTTGGATTATCAGGGTTGGTTTCCCCTCTAGGGGCAGTCTAGTTTTTGACAGACGTAGTTTTTTTACTATTCCCTCCGAAATGGACCTGTCCATTTCTGATGATGTGCAATGTAACTTATGGTTGATGATATAATAGAATTAGTTTTACTTCAAAAAAAAAAAGGTCTTAACATTATCAAACAATCCTTTTTATTTATTTATTGTAGGTCTCAATATCCTCTAGTGCACCATATATATATTTTTTTCGAATGGTTAAGGCCAAAAACAATTATAGGTGAAAAACAAGAGAGATTTATTTTAAGATTTTGACATATGTTAAGAGAAAAATATATTGAAAATAGTAAACACTATTACTTCTTTAAAAAATATGTATTTAGAATCTACACAATCGAATGTATATGCATTTGTAGTTTCATGGACAATGGATTTGTCTAGCCCATGTAAAAATAACATCAAATGTGTGTGCATGTGTGTGCGTTTGTGTCTGTGTGTTTTCAAAAATTGATGTTTTCATGTATTTTTAGCTCAAATCACTAGGATTGTGATTCGTTGAGACCTCAACCAACCCCATCAATTTCAAAGAAATTATAGAGCCCTCTATGTAAATTTTGGCTAATATTGCCCCTAGAATCCTTTAATTTTCCTTATTTTGGATGATTTTTTTCTTTTCTTGATTTTCATTTTTGGCATCTTCATTGCATTTTTTTTGTTGCCTACTTTCCAACGATTCAAGTTTCACTTGATTCTGACTTACAGTTTGAAAGATATCTTTACTCAAATTTGATCATTTTTGCTGCCTAGGCATATTAAATACGTAAATATGTATTTTATTATGTTTTTTATAAATTGTAAATAAAATTTATTTTAATATGTAATTTTTTTTTATTAAATTAGTTAATGAAGTTTATTATTCTTAGTCAATTAAGTTAATTAAATTTAATTAGGTTAATTCAAGTTCAATTCTAGTTTATGATTTAGTGAACTTAGGTTGTGTTGGGATTTTTTCTAACTAGGATTTGTACGGAGGGTGTTTTGCTATAATTCTTAGTGTGTAGGATGAACTCACAAGGGGGAAGGGTGAGAAACCCTCCTTCAAGAAAGATATTGTTGGAAACAAATAAAAAGGAGGGCGCGGGGGTGGGGGGGTGACAGGTCCTGAAAGCCTCAACAATGGAAGCTCGTCCAAAGAATTTATGATTCTAGGGGCATAATGGAAGGTGATATTGAGGGAAAAATGCATCCCCAAAGTGGCTTGAAACCCAAAATTTATAATTATGCCGAAAATCCTGGAGGAACACAGAAAGTGGATGAAGGAGCATGCCTTCATATGCAAGTTTTTTGGGAGTTGGCCAACAAAAAGGATATCGAAAAATGTATCCAAAAATAAAGGTGGCGAAAAGGGGAGGTGGACCTGAGCCTTGGTCCAAAAGGCTTTTTTACGGTGATTTTTTCTAATATGGAGGACAAGCAAGGGATTTTGAAGGGGCCTGTACTTCATGAACAATGCATGTTTATATATAAGGCATTGGGAGGAGTGCTTCAAATTGAATAAAGAATAAATTTTAGCAGATCCAATTGGGTCACGCTTTATTATCTTCTACTTGACTTGTGTATTTCATAAATTTTGGAAGTAATTGGTAACTCTTTGGGGAATTCGTGAAAATTTATGAAGTGACTAGAAGAGGCAAGAATATGTCTTATGCTAGAATCTGGGTCTACATGGATATCTCACAACCATTGTCAGAATCTATAGATCATGAGTATCAAGGAGAAATTTGGTCTCAATCGTTGGACTATGAACATTTTCCGTCTAGATGTCACTATTTTCATGAACATGGTCATCTGTTTTGAGATTTTCTTTTGAGAAAGAAATAAATACAGGAGGCGGGACAATAGATGTAAGATATGGATTCATGAGAGTGACCAACCATCACAGAAACCCTAAGGGGAAAAGACCAAAGGTGAAACATAACTCAATGAATAATGAGGACGTGTTTATAGTCTCAGATAATATGGAGGAAACAATTTTTGTTTCGAAGAACATAACTATGGAGGATTCTCCCCAAGAAACCACAAGTGACAAGCTAGCAGCAAAACGAAAGTCCCTAGATAACGAGGTTCCTCCAGAATGTTTCCTCTCTTTACTTGGGATTGGTGAAGTCTTTCCAAAATTGGAGGAGTGCCTAGAATCTTTGAATGAGGAAGAAATATTTTTAGTGGGGCTCATTAATAGTTGGGCGCAATAGGAATTATTGGAACTTCCCCAAGACCAGAAAGAAATTTATGCTTAGATATCACAGAGGGAGGGTTAGGAGATATGAAGGGGGAGAGGGACAAAGGGAAAGAATTAATTATTGAGGAAGTGAAACACAATGGTAGAAATAAAACGAAGGAAAATATGTAGGATACTAGAGAACAATTGATCAATTTTGGACAAGTGACTGCACTTCTGAAGCTGTTATTCTCCCCTCAAACTATTTCTCAATGAAGGTGATATCGTGGAATATAAGACGGATCGATTACAAGGGAAAATAGAGATATCTAAGTGATAAAATCAGTAATGGGAAGCCAACGGTGGTCCTATTGTAGGAAACAAAAGTAAAAATAGAAAAAATGACTGAGATAGCATGAAAATGTTGGAGAGGCAGTGATATTATGGCCTTGGATGCGAAGGGGCATGCATGGGGACTAGAGGTCCTATTTAACCCTGCATAAGTGGATTTCAAGTGTTATGTGGCGAGTCCAAAATATTTGCTTGGAAAATTCAGATATCTAGGCTCAAAAGAGTCAATATGGTTGTCAGTAGTCTATGGTTCAACAAGTCACAACGAAAAGGCGACTTTATTAGAGGATTTGAAGGCCCACAAGAGCCTATTCCATGATCCCTTATGAGTTGTTGGGGGGATTTCAACATTACAAAATTTCTTAAAGAAAATAATGGAGGTGTTGGAAGATTGGACCCAGAGTCAATATATTTTGCATAGTGTATTTATGATTTCAGCTTAGTGGATATGATTACAAATAATGGTGTTTGTGTTGAGATTTAATAAGAAGATCCTAGTGAAAATTAAGCACATACACTAGGATGGAGCCTCGGGATATTTTTAGGTGGTGGTCTATTTATAGATGCATGAGTAAGTTCTATTTATAGATGGTTGAGCATATTCTATTTATAGATGCATGTGCGAGTTCTATTTAAAGATCACATGTATATTTATAGATGCATGTCAACTATTATTATCCCTTAACAATAGTTGGACAATAAACAATAATCTATTCTCAATGAGCACTTGCAAATAGTTAACTGAAGTGTCAAATCAGTTAGCTATAGGAAATTCAAGTTCAAAGGTTGGTTAGTGGGACATGCAAGTGGACTTAGTTGTAACTGAGTGATTCGAAGTTGTAACAGAGTTGGATGTGTAGTTATGTGAGTTGTAAAGTAGTTTAACTCAGTTAAGTGAGTTAAACTCAATTGTGCTAGTTGTAACTGAAGATACACTAGTGAGAGTTCAAGTGAATTAATTATTAATTAATTCACAATCAGTGGCCTCGCATGCAACTGAAGTTTTACTACTGTTAACTACATGCATGTCAGATCCAGTGGAGACCCATGCATGATGTCAAGTGCATTAGGATCGGTGTGGTATTTGGATAGTGGCGCTTCCTTCCACATGATGGGAGATAAGGAGCTTTTCAGTGCCTTGGAGGAGAAATATCTCCATATGCATATAGATATGGGAGACGATGGACGATACAGTGCGACTGGAATTGGTACCATTACCTTTGAGAGGGAGTCAGGTAAACCATTTCAATTGAAAGATGTTATGCATGTTCCAGGTCTGAAGAAAAACTTGGTATCAGTCGCAATATTGGAGGACAGAGGCTATGACGTTGTTTTCATCGATGGAAAAGCTTTCTTGTGACATAAAACAACGGGTCAAGCCAAGAGGATAGGGATTCGAGTTAAGAATCGCTACAAGCTGGAGGTAGATGGTTGCGCTACCATGATGGGCAAGGCGGAAAAAGTGGTGAGCCGAGATGAGGGCGAATTATGGTACAGACGATTGGGCCATCTTCATCATGGAGCCTTGAAAGTCATGCATCAAATATCTACTGGACTTCAAATGGGAACACTTGCTCAGTTAGATCAATGCAAGGTTTTCACCATGGGGAAGTATGTAAAGTCCACCATTCATGAAAAGGAGAATCGTGCTTCGATGATCCTGGAGAGAGTTCACACAGACGTGTGTGGACCATTCTCGGTTACTTCAATAGACAAACATAAGTATTATGTTATTTTTGTTGATGAATTTTCTCGTAAATGCTGGATTTTCTTTCATGCAGAAGAAGGATCAAACATTCTCAAAGTTATGTGAGTTTAAGGCATTGATGGAGAAAGAGTCGGGGAAGCAAGTGAAGGCTCTGAGGAGTGATAATGGTGGAGAATACATCTCTAACGAATTCAAAGAATTCTACAACAAAGAAGGAATTCAAAGAGAACTCATAACGCCTCATAACCCACAGCAAAATGGGGTCGCGAAGAGGAAGAATAGAATGAGCTTGGGTTCAGCACGAGCGATGTTTCATGATCAAGGCCTACCAATGCATTTGTGGATGGAAGCATGCAACGCTGTGTTTTATGTGAAAAATCGTTGTCCTAATAGAGTACTTCGCATGAGTACACTTGAAGAATATTTCACTGGTAAGAAACCAGATTTTTATCACTTTAAGATTTTTGGCTCATCTATTTATGTGCATGTGACCAAGAATGTCAGGAAGAAACTGGAGCTGACTGCTGAAGTTGGGATATTTTTGGGGAACATAGAAACACCCCATAATTATCGTGTGTATTTTCCTAAAAGTAAGATGATTGTTATGCGTCGAGATATAAAATTCGATGAGGGGAAATCCATGCGGTGGTTGCTTGAGAGGGAGCTAGACTTGCATGCGGAGGAGGAACTGCTGGTTCCCAAAGATGAGTCTCTATATGTGGATCAACCACCAGAGGAAGTTCATGGAGTGGAGGAGTCCACTCACACAGAGCCAAACATTAGAATAGGCAAAAGGCGTACCAAAAAAGCTGATAGGTTGAGACTTGATGATGTGTAGAATGTAGGAGCCCCTACTTCACAACGCAGACAAAGACATTCTCTTGACCGATTTACTGGATACATGGATCTCATGAGAAAATGTATTGTGACTGAGCCATCTTCCTTTCAGGAAGAAATGCAGGAGCCCACATGGGTAGATGCAATGGTGGAAGAGTATGACTCCATTGTAAGAAACAGTGCTTGGGAAATTGTTCCAAGGTCGATTGATAAATTAGTGGTAGGTTCGAGATGGATCTACAAGGTAAAGCAAGCTGCTAATGGGAGTGTTGAGAAATAAAAGGCCAGATTTGTGGCCTGGGGCTTCTCACAGATCGAGAGGCTTGATTATGAAGAAACCTTTGCACCTTTCACAAGGTATTCTTCCATAAGGACTATCCTTGCTCTCTCAGTGCAGATGGGCTGGCACATTCATCAGATGGATGTGAAGACTGCATTTCTCAATGGGATCATTGAGGAAGAGGTGTACATAGAGTAGCCTAAATTATTTGAGATCTTTAGCAATGAGTTGCATGTGTGCCGACTGAAAAGAGCGTTGTATGGGCTGAAGCAAAGCACCCCGTGCTTGGTACACTCTGATAGACAACTATTTCACCGGATTGGGCTTCACCAAAAGTGAGGCAGATGAAAACCTATACCAAATTGTGGTGGAGGGTAAGATTTTAATCATTTTTCTTTATGTTGATGATTTAGTATTGACTGGTGATGAGCAGCTGATACACTCATGCAAGGAGGACTTTGCAAAGGAGTTCGAGATGAAGGATATGGGCCTCCTTCATTATTTCCTTGGATTGGAAATATGGCGGCGAGATGGTGAACTTTTGGTGTCTTAAGGCAAGTATGCAAGGGAGATATAGGGTAAGTTTCACATGGAGGGTTGCAAACCCATGGATACTCCTCTTCCAGGAAACTGGAGGAACGAGGGCGCTACATTTGGAGAGGTAGTGGATGCTATTGTCTATCGACAGTTAGTGGGTTCACTAATATATCTAGTGAACATGAGACCGGGCATTTTATATGTGGTTAACCATCTAAGTTAAGCCTACCAAACTCTTTTGGAAGGCAGGCAAGCATGTCCTGAGATACCTGAGGGGCACATCTGAGTATGGCTTATGGTATAGACAGATGGATAAGGTGAATTTGCATGGCTTCATGGATGCAGATTGGGTGAGCAGCCCAACAGACAGAAAGAGCACATCAGGGGGGGATATTTAGTATCGGATCTACATATTTTTCTTGGTACAAAAGGAAATAGAGATCCATGGCACTCAGTTCAGTGGAAGAAAAATACATGGCAGCGATTCAAGCTGCATGTGAGGCTATCTGGATGAGAAAGATCTCGGTTGGTTTGTTTGGTTCTCATTTAGATCCGACAGTGATTCATTGTGATAATCAGAGTTGCATTAAACTCTCGATTAATCATGTGTTTCATGATAGATCGAAGCATATAGATATCAAGTATCATCATATCAGAGATTGTGTGCAGCGGAAGATCATGTTGCTTCAGTACATTCCTACGGAAGATCAGGATGCATATATTCTAACGAAGGCGCTCACCAGGAGAAAATGTGAATACCATAGAGACATGATCGGGGTGAAGGATAATCCCTTTATTGTTGAGAGGGAGTGTTGAGGTTCAACAAGAAGATCCTAGTGAAAATTAAGCACCTACACTAGCATGGAGCCTCGGGGTATTTTTAGGAGGTGGTCCATTTATAGATGCATGAGAAAATTCTATTTATAGATGATGTCTATTTATAGATGGTTGAGCATATTCTATTTATAGATGATGTTATATTTATAGATGTATGTGTGAGTTCTATTTATAGATCGCATGTCTATTTATAGATGCATGTCGACTATTATTATCCCTTAATAATAGTTGGAAAATAAACAATAATCTATTCTCAATGAGCACTTGGAAATAGTTAACTAAAGTGGCAAATCAGTTAGCTATAGGAAATTCGAGTTCAAAGGTTGGTTGGTGGGACATGCAAGTGGACTTAGTTGTAACTGAGTGATTCGAAGTTGTAACAAAGTTGGATGTGTAGTTATGTGAGTTGTAAATTAGTTTAACTCAGTTAAGTGAGTCAAACTCAGTTGTGTTGGTTGTATTTAAAGATACACTAGTGAGAGATCAAGTGAATTAATTATTAATTAATTCACAATCAGTGGCCTCACATGCAATTGAATATTTACTATTGTTAACTACATGCATGTCAGATCCAGTGGAGACTCAGTTGAGATGTAGGTGAAAGGGACAATTTGACTATCAGTTGTGACATTAGTGGGTGCACTCATGCAACCACACACACATTGGATGTGCCCATGAGGATTGCGCAGTAAAGGCAAGCAGGATTCCATTCATTCAATGATTGCTATCAGCTAGGATTGCACAGTGGAGGCAGGTTGTCTAGAGGCAGTAATTTGGCGCTTGAATTTGCCAATTTTTGTATGACAGTGTGAGACGATTGTATATTGTATTGAGAGCTCTTGGATTAGAGTTTTGTATGAGATTTTTTCATGATCCATGATATATACATAATATATGATAGTGGGGTTTTTAGCTTTATGCTTTCCCGGTAAAAACATATGTGTTATGTGTGATTGATCTTTCTTTTTGATATTGCAATTGGCGACCGTGTTTTAAATTCCGCAAGATTTTTTTGTAGAAGATATTTTGTATTTAACAGTGGCATATAATTGTTAGATTAGGAGAATCTAGGAAATACATAATTTGTATTAAAATTTCTACAGTTTTTACTTGGAATAATCGAAGAGGAGGAAAGAAGTAAGTTGAATGTAGTTTAGACAAGTTTCTATTCTCAAAAGAAGTGGTAGGAAAAGACATTCTTGTGCAACCTTCTATCCTTTCGCACTTGGGTTAAGCACCAGGTTGCATGTAGGTTAGACAAGTTTCTAATCTCAAAAGAAGTGATAGGAACATACATTCTTGTGGAACCTTCTATCCTTTCATGCTTGGATTTTAATCACTGGACGGTATTTTTAGACATAAACTTGAAGGAGGCTATGAAAAATAGACCTTCAGGTTCGAAATTTTTTGGGTCCAGGATCCAAAATTCATGGAGAATTCCAAGACTTCACAAGAAGAGACAAGAGTAATGGGAAGAAATAAGATGCATACATTTTAGTTGAATTTAAATGAGTTGAAAGCTAAAATTAAGAAGTGGAATAAAGAGGAGCATGGAGATATTTTAGAAGAGAAGAAAATCCTAGAAAATAAAATGAAATTCAACGGGCGATTTCAGGGCATCATATTCGTTGCTTCTTCCGACAAATTTCTTGCTTTTTTCTACTCCCACCCATATCTTGTGTGTGTGTAAGAAGTATAACTCAACTTGAACGCTCAGAGTGCAAGCAAGGTCCATGGATTTGTCCATCTGGTGCGAAGTAGCATGAGATGAAATGAATGGGTTTGGAACGACCGACGACCATTCACAGGGGCAACACGCCCCTGTTGGTGATGCTTTCCAGTAGAGGTTCTCTGCCTTGTGCTTAGTATTTCTGTAGTGGGGCAGTGTTGGGGACCAAGTTTCAGTAAGATTGGTCATAGTGAATTGGGGGATAACTGTCTATAGTGGATGGTGCATGGTATAGACACTCTCACTTGGCCAGGAATTCTCTATGTCTCACTGAAAGATGGTGATAGGTCAATGATTTTTATCATCTTCTGGGTTTCTTTTGCTAGCTAGACTTGTTTTTTTGGTTACTTGGATGCCGAGAAAGAACATGGGAAACTGTCTTTGGAATTATCTCAACCACATATTTCTTATATCTACTAGACAGAGCAACACATAATCTGATAATCAACATTCTACTCTGTGGGAAAAGTGGATTCATTTTTTCTCAATCACAAGGCCCTGCAAAAGTCTAGAGGTTCAAATCTATCATCATTGGTGGAACATCGGGGGTTGTCTATGCTGCTGCTGCTGTCATTAATCTTTTTCGGGTGTTTGGATCCTTTTATGATGACTAAGGATCCTGGATATTGATCTGCATGTCTCACTGCTCTCGATGCTCATTTACTCCAGTATTATTTGTTTGTGGGTTTCATGCTTGCAGTTTCACTAACTTCATCCTCCATTATAGTTTACATTTTTTGGTTGTCTTTTTGGTCATTCCTGTGTTTCCCGAGGCTGTGTTGCGATGATCGGGATTTTCAAATTTATTGGGAAGGAGTCCTAGATAGACTCATATGGAGGACGACAAATAACCTGGAGATCATCCCTTATTTATGATTTTCATAATTATTTATTGGGCTACATTCTCTGGCGGTTTGGGCGTACTTTTTTGTATGGGGTAGGTTTCATCGGAGCACACAGTGGGGTGGCTGATTATTTAATCTTTATTATTTGTCTTTAATTCCTCGTCCTCTGTTTCATTTTGGCAGCTCTTTCCTCTG
Source organism: Pinus albicaulis (assembly GCA_034641835.2). Classification (NCBI taxonomy): domain Eukaryota; kingdom Viridiplantae; phylum Streptophyta; class Pinopsida; order Pinales; family Pinaceae; genus Pinus; species Pinus albicaulis. The sequence continues at coordinate 1,704,136,744 of CM076575.1, read as the reverse complement.
GGGTTGGGGTTCCACATTTATTTATATATTTTTGGATGGCTACTTTACATTCTAACAATGGATTTGGAAGATACTTTCTACTAAGGGGGCACATATGGCAGGTCTCGCTTCTTATTTGCTGAATTGGCTATAGAAGACATCAACAAGGCTTATTTGCATGCTGTGGAGGTGGCGGAAGGGGGAGGTAACGTCCAGCTCGCGACTTGATTCACATAACTCACTAGCCCTTTCTCGGGGGCCTGATATTCCACTGAAGGACGTCATGGAGCCTCTCTGCGAGAATATAATTTCACCACCTTCTGGTAAGAAAAGTAGTGGAATTGGTGGGTGTCACAAACCATCCACACGACATTGTAAGCCTTTTAAACCTGCGGAGGAGGGTTGACTACTGAGCTTCGGCCACGACGTGATGTGGGATCATGCCGAGAGTCTTAAAACTCGTGCTTTAGTGGGCCATTAGTGCTTTGAAAAGCATTTTAAGGTGAATATGATACTATGGTTTACAGAAGCATGGACAAAGTTGCTCAGATATCCTCCCAAGACCTGCAAATTACAAAATGGGTGGTATAGTTTCCATTTTATGAACCCACAGGATGTGGGGGAGGTCATCTGGAGGCCTTGGGTGCTGGGGTGCTGTTTTCTGGCTCTACACAGGTGATATGTTGGATTTAATCCCACCAGAGACACCCCTAAGAACCACCTTGTGTGGGTTAAATTTCGAGGCCTCCCTCTGGAGTTCTGGACGATTCATGTCATTACTGTTATAGGGAACATCATTGGCAAATGCCGCTTTGTCGACCCTAAATGTCTAGGGGTGTCATTAGGGGAATTTTGAGGTCTAAAGTGGGCCTCCTAAGTAAATTATAAATAATAATGGAAATAATCAAATAATATATGATTACATCATCAAATTTTAAAGGGAAAAAAAAAAAACTATTTTTTCAACTCGTATTTTCAACTTATCTCCCAAATTTGTTACTCAAATCCGAGTGGGAGCACTCGTTGGATGAAAAATGTAATTCCTCATCCAAGGAGCACCCATGTTGAATACTTTTGATGGACCCTGCTACACGAAAAATAAGAAATACATGAAAAACGTGTTTGCATTCACATTTTTTCATGTAATTTTCATTTTTCGTGTAGCAGGGTCCATCGAAAGTATGCAACATGGGTAATCCTTGGATGAGGAATTAAATTTTTCATCCAACGAGTACTCCCACTCGAAATTTGAGTAAAAAATTTGGGAGATAAGTTGAATATATGAGTTGAAAAAATAGTTTTATTATTTTATTATTTTTTAATCTTTTTACCCTTTTACTTAAAAAATGGTGAATCATCCCCAATGGTTGAAATCATCATCTTGAATCCTATTGGTTCTTATAAAGTTTATTTTGGTTGTACATTTTTCTTAGGAGGCACATTTTAGACCTCAAAATTCTTCTAATGTTGACAAGCGAGTGGCTTGGTTACTAGTTGAGATTTCTTTTTCTAGTGGCCTACCTGCTCACATTGACTTGGCGTGGGAACACCTGGTACATAGACAACTTATTGATTACTGACAGGTTCCATTTTAATGCCACTTATGTCATCAAACATGGCACTTGATGAGGACTTGTCAGTGGTGGAGGGCTAGGAAAAATGTGAACATGGCAGTGGAGACAGGTCGGGAATTTTTCCAAGTCGTCAATTATCAGGAGGTGTTTGAGACTCAAAGGGTTTAATCTTCGATTAGGGACCCCAATATCACATGGCATATGGTGGTGAGGATGCTAAGGGGAGATATGGTGGCTTGGCGATGATCTGGGATCTTAAATGGGTTGCCCTCAAAACTTTTAGTTTTTTTGGTGGCATAATTTTGAAAGGTCATATTAGAGGTCATAAGACCAGGGTCCATCTAGTCAATTTGTATGCCCCATACTATCATTAGGGAAATTTTGAAGTCTAAAATGGGCATCCTAAGGAAATAATAAAATAACAGCTAAACCAATAAAATAATATTTATGAATTTGCAATTCACTTTTTACACCAAAATCCATGTAACCATAGTTAAATTCAATTCAAAAGTTGTACCAAAATAAAATTAATAAAAAAATTGTATTGATGTGACTATAAATAAGAATGAGTTTCTCAAGAAAAAATCATTACCATTGAATAAATAATCCATTTGTCCTTTGTACTTAATAACTTAAAATGAAATATAAATTTATAGTCTTAATTATATTATATGCTATTAATTAAAATTTATATGATTTAAATTGTATAATAACATGTAATTAATATACTATATAAATATAATATAATATAATAAATGTGTAAGGATATGCATTGTTTCTTTCAAGAAATATGAAATGACAATAATATATTTTTATTCAAAAAATGTGAAATGACATTTATTATGAGTATTTTACTTTGATTTTAAAAGTACTTAGAGCACTGCCATGGTTAACCATGAGTTTTTATCCACCATTGAGAATTTGACAAGTAAGTACCTTTAACTCAAGCAATGCCACCTCAACCATTAGGGATGATGTCATCTCCTAAAATGTGATTGGTTCTCATAAAATAAATTTTGATTGTATATTTTCCTTAGGAGGCCCATTTTAGACATCAAAATTCCCCTAATGGATAAAGAACTATTTTGGAGGAGAATGGAGGTATGTGGGATCCTCTCACTGGAAAAATCCACCATTGCAAGTGACATGAACTGTACTTTGAACGTTGGGGAAATTTGGGGAGAACATGGAAGACGAGACCCATTGTCAGAATTCATTGGGGCTTTGGTCAGAGATGCAAACCTAAAGGATATAGAATTGGAGAAAGCATGCCCAACATGCTATAACACCCGTAAAGGGAAAGAGTACATAGGAAAAAGAATTAACAGATTTATGGTACAAGAAGATCTCCTAGCACAGATGGGGAGGGTTAAAACCTAGGTGGCGGCCCTTTTAATCTCAGATCACCGACCGATTGTGATGGAATGGAAATTTGAGCAAAAGTTGAAGGGATACCCTTTCAAATTTAATAGATCGTGGTTATAAGACAAGGATTTTAACATCATGGTTAGAGAATTCCTCTGCTCTCACAGGAGGGAGGTCGGTTCTTCCCCTATGGAATATCTATCAAATACATTGAGAAGCCTGAAAAGGAAGGTCTGTGATTGGGAAAGAAATTAGAAATGACATATGATTCTTTATTTGGAGGAGATAACAAGGGAGACTGCTCAGATTTTTGGATATATGGATGATGGGCACTTGCCCCCTAATGGATGGACAAGACTCAAAATCTTGGAGGCAGAGAAACAAAAGATTTTACTCGTTCAGGAACAAACCTAGAGGCTTAAGAGTCGTGTTCTATGGCTTAAAGAAGGGGACCGAAATACCAAATATTTTGAACATCATTCCTATACTAATGGTAGAAATAACACAAATGCGATATGGAACATCAATATAGAAGGGCACATCTTTAACACTACTGAGAAGATTCAAGAAGAGGCAGTAAAGTACTTTTAAATCTTATATAGGGCGAGAGAGGTATCAATTGTGGAGGCCCAGTTATGCGTTGTGGAAGATTACCCCCTTATGTTCTCGGAAGAGGACAATAATAGATTGAGAAGTAAAGCTAATATTGTTGAGGTGGAAGGGGTGCTCAAATCATTTACTCAAGACAAAATTCTAGGTCCGGATGGGTGGACTCCAGAATTTTTCATCCATTTCTCAGACTTATTGATCAAGGATCTTACAGATCTAGTTGAAGAGGCCAGATAGAAGGGATAGGTTCATGGTGTGGTTAATACAACCTTACTTGCTCTCATCCCAAAGAAAAAAGGCACGTCGAATTTTGCGGACTATAGGCCCATCTCACTGTGCAACACATTGTATAAAATAATATAAAAAATTATTGCTGAAAGAATTAAGGGAGTATTGTCAAGATATATTTCCCCAGAATAGTTTGGTTTTCTCAACAACTAAATCATCCATGATGTCGTTGCATCTACACAGGAGATACTGCATACCATTCCAATCGGAAAATGGAAGTTGTGGTCATGAAAGTGGACCTTAGTAAGGCATATGACCGTGTGGATTGGGCCTTTCTGAGAATGATCCTTTACAAAATTGGGATGGAAAGTGAATCAGTGGAATGGATAATGGGATGCGTCAACAAAACATCGATGGTTGTCCTTATCAATGGTACTACATCTAGGTTCTTCAAACCGGGCAGAGGACTTCGACAAGGCTGTGCTCTATCGTCTATCTTGTTCATACTGGTCATGGACGCACTTAGAATTAAGATCAACCGGGATGCGATTGTGGGCAATTTCTGTGGCATCAAAATTACAGATCATAGAGAGATCACACAAATTTTTTTTTTTGATGATGCGTTGATCTTCGGTTTTCTTATTAAACAATGTTGGATTAACCTTAGATACATATTTCAAAAATTTTGTGATGCATCAAGGATGCTTGCAAACGAAGGTAAATCTAGATTATATAACATAGAAGGAGACCGGGAGATAATTGAAGAAGTCGGAGGTATTTTTAAATTCAGAATCAGTCCTCTTGTGCCAGAAGGTTTAACATATATGGGTTTCTGACTTAAACCTTCTCGTTACTGTGTGGCTGATTGGCAATGGCTCTTAGACAAATATCAAAAAAGGATCAATGGATGGTCGCTGAGATCGTTGTCGAAGGGAGGTAAGCTCATCTTGGTGCAGGCTATCTTACAACAATTAACCGTTTACTGGGCCCATCTATTCCAAATTCCTAAGACCATTATTGACAGAATTAAGTCAACCATGGCTAACTTCATGTGGGAAGGAAGTCAGGGGAAGGGAAGTATCATCTGACCAGATGGGAACAAATTACATTGCCAAAGAATCGGGGGAGGGGGGGAGTTGGGGCTTGATGGATGTTGACATTTTTTGGAAGGCACTGTTAATGAAATACTTCTGGAGATGCTTACATACTCTTGGCATTTGGTACAATATTATCAGATATAAATATCTTAGGACACAGAATTTGGAGGAAATGTATATCTCGGGATGGGAGAATGATGGCAGGGAGTCATACATATGGAATGGTTTCAGGAAATTATGGCCTCTATTCTCCAAGGAAATTGCAGTGGAGTTTTGGAAATGGCAAGAAAAATTTGATCGGGGCAGGGGACATTCGGGGTCACCCACAGATTAACTCCATCAGTGTACAATTGGGAAATCTACTGCAGGATAGAGGAATTTTCTAGCTTAGACAACTTATACATCATTAACAGGAGGGCGCTCGAAGGTGGAAAGAGCTTGTGGGCATTGGACTTCAAGGACACATGGCAGAGGAATGGTCAATAAATTTGGAAGGTTTAAGATGCATGGGATTTTGGCACAACATAAACGGTGATCAGATCACGTGGGGTGGCATTTTAAACAAAGGAAAAATAAGTACGAGTGATATTTATAAAGATATGATCAATGTGCAATGCGGGCAAACAAGAAAACATTGGTTCACTGAGATTTGGAAGGTGAAGATACAGACTAAAATCATTATATTCATGTGGTTAGTCTGGAAGGAAAAAATTCTAACGTGGGAAAAACTCATGAAGAAAGGCAAGATTGGGTTCGAGATTTGTTGTCTTTGCATGGCCACGGATGAAGATAACATACATATTTTTTATAAATGTTTTTTTGTGCGAAAAATTCGAAGCTTACTATGTAAGCATTACAAATTCCCGGAACACAATTATTTGACTGTTGAAGAATGCACCAACTGGTGGTTTGAGAAAGGTAAGAATTTCAAAATCATTCCACTCAACTTCCATTGGAGGCTGTGGTGTTGCAGGAACAAGTGGTTATTTGAAGAACAAAAATGCACACCCATGTGGGTTACTACACAGATCATACAGACCTGGGGTGACTTGGGAATTCTTCATAGACCTCCACGTGATCTCTCACTCAGACAAAGACCCTTTGAAATCCATTATCGAACAGATTTATTTGATGGGGTAGCTCAAAACATGAGGTGTAGATGTGGTGCTTGGCTCATGATTACTCCACAGTGTCACTACAAAATCCACTGGTTCGGCGGACGAGGGACTAATACTAGGACGAAGACGCTGGCCCTGCGGGGTCTATTGTGGTTCACTAAGAAGCTTTATATCGATAAGATCTGGGTATTTGGGGACTCTAAGGTTCTTATTGATCACCTGAATAACCGGAACACACTGGCGCTTGAACATCTATCCACCTGGATGGATAAGATTAATGACTTGCATAGATCCTTTTCCATCATCTCTTTCACACACATTTATAGGGAGAAGAATGAAATTGGAGACAAATTATCCGAGAAGGGTTTGATGGGGACATTTGGCGAAATGCATTATGAACTTGCCTTGGGCAGTGGGGCAAAGGGTACTGTAAAATTCTTTTGAAGATTAGGCACAGACATTGGCATTCAGACCTCCGATAACAATGATACAGGACATGCACACAGATGTGAAGGTTCCAATGGATCTGGAATCCACTTTCTGACTGAAATTCTGAACACTGGAACATTTTTTATTTTTGTTTATTTGGAGTCTGGTATTTCTATGCTTGTTGGGAGCGGACCGACAATAGAAGACACATGGAAGAATGGCACTTAGATGAAGGACAACAACTATTCCAAATGATGTATTTAGAATGGTGTTTGATAACCGTAATTTTTGTCACAAGACTTCAGAAGATTTTGTTTTTCTTTCTATAATTAATGATAAACCCTGATTAATATTTTGTGGTATATGGTATACTTTGTGGCCTCAGAACTGAATGTAAAAATCTATGAAATTTTTTGAACTTGTAGTGGTACATAATATAGACCAGACCTTTTTTCCTTCAAACAAAATGAAATTCAACCCAAAAAAAATAATATAAGAATAATATTAGAGAGAAGATGGAGTTAGTAAAGGATGGAGGCTCCACTCTTTGCAACCTCGAATAGAGAAGACAACATAATATAGACCAAACATTTTTTCCCAAAAAAATGAAATTCAACAAAGTATAATATTGGAGGGAAGATGGAGTTAGTAAAGGATGAAGGTTCCACTCTGTTCAACCTCGAATAGAGAAGACAGCAAGAAGAGCTTCTATAGTGGAGAACATAAAGAGTCTTATGGCTAAAAGAAGGAAGAGTTAAAATTCTACTTTCTTCCACAATTCCATGGTTAAACATGGGCATCATAGCAAAATATTCTCCCTGAATGGTAAGGATGGGAAGAAGAACCTTCTTCATGAAGAGATCAAAGATCATTTCAAAGATATTCTCCAATAGCCTCCAAAGAATAGACATCAAGCTATAAACAAGATCACAACCTGTATACCTAGATTAGTCACCGTGGAGCAAAATCACAACAAGATCACAACAACATCGACCAGTGGCTGTGCACCTGTCGTGCCCTGGGGGAATTCTTCGACGGGAGGTCGGGAGATCGAACCACCTCGGGTCTGGTTAACGCGGAGCTGGTGAGGGAATTATCGGCACCGGGGGACCTGCTGGCGGTCACTTGCGAATGCCTGCAGGGAGCCCCCAGGGACGGGCAACGGTCGAGCCCGCTGGTGCTGGAAGCTTTGAGGCTAGTGCTGGTGGACACCTGGCAGTTGCGGGAGGAGGTGCTGGTTCGGCTGCAGGATATCCGCGAGAGAATCTCGGGCCTGCGACCGGAAGAGGCGGCGCATTTTCTGAGCGCCGTCGAGAAATTGGGAGCCGAAGAAGAGGCGTTCGGGACTCTCATGACGGAATCGCCCCATCCTGCTTCCCTTGCCGCCTGGGAATTCGCCCATGTGACCGAGCGTCTGAGAAATTGCCTGGTCAGCGTGAAGGAGCCTGAAGGCTGCCCCGGGTTTTAAATCTTTAATTGTGTGGAAGCCACCGGAGAAATTTATTGAGCAAAAGAGGGTTTGTCGAACATTATCGGCACCGGAATCTTTGCCAAATTCGAAAAGATTTGCCAGTTCCGAGCGTAATAGCGTCCTTCCTCTAGTGTTACTATAATCAATTGGTATTAATTTCAAGACCTGAATGGAGACTAATTTACCAGACCAGGTCGTGGGTTCGAAACGGCTTGAAGCACATTTCTGTTTGTACATCTAAACCAACAGCCGCGTTGCTGGCCTTCATTGGTTAATTCCATTTACGGGTTTAGATTCAATCAGGTATGATGGTGGTCGTGAGATCGATTCTTGTTGAGGCAAAAGATTTAGCACCTAAAGTTTTGGTCTCCTCAGTTAACGATTTGGCGAGGGTTCGAGTAACGCCAGAGACTATATTGGATAAAATTTTTATGGTGCCAAAGCTTTTGGGTATTGATTTAAAATATTGAGGGGCCTCAATTATCATGCAAGTTGCCATATTTCTTCGTTGGGTCCCTTATGTCGTGCGTTGGGTTTTTTTTGGCCTTCTACTTCTGGCCGTAAACGTTTTCTATATTCTACATGATATTTTTAGATATCAGTTTTTTGCTTATGAATTTGTTGGAATTAAATACATTTTTTTGCTTATGAATTTGTTGGAATTATATATTTGAATTACTTAAATTACTGAAATATTTTATAAAATTTTCAAATTTTTTTATCTATATTTAAAATTAAAAAAAAACCATTTTAATAATAAAAATTCATGTATCTATTTTTTAAAATATATTTTAAATAACAAATTTTATATAAAAAAATATTAAAATTATAAATTTAAATTATATAATAACAAATTACAATTATATTGTTTAAAAACATAGTTTAAATAAATAAATAAAAAATCACAATTTTATGCGAAATTGTATTATCAATTTTATTCGAAGTTGTATATGAAATTAAATTTATATTTATATTTAAAATTATAAATTTGAATTATATAATTTGTATAATCAAAATAATTTTTTTGAAATGATAAATTCATTTTATATTAAAAATCTTTTTTTAAATAATATAAAATTACAATCATATTGTTTAAAAATATAGTTTAAATAAAAATAAATAAAATCACAATTTTATGCGAAATTGTATTATCAATTTTATTCGAAGTTGTACATGAAAGGTTTTGGGTACTGATTTAAAAGATTGAGGGGCCTCATGCATGATGCCATATTTCTTAGTTTGGTCCCCAATGTCATGCTATATTTTATATTTCTTATGAATTTGTTGGAGTTATATGTTTGAGTTATCGAAATTATTGAAGTATTTGTATTTAGTTTATTTCGTCAATAATTTGTTAGAATTATAGATTTGAGTTAAATAAATTACTTATATATTTTAAAAGTTTTTTCAGACTCTTAAGATTTATTTATGCATTAAAATAATATTTTAAATAATAAAAAGTCATAATTTACTTTTTTAAAATACATATTTTAAGTAATAAATTTTTTTCTTATTCTCACACACACATATAAAGCATGAGAAATATGTATTAAAATTATAAATGTGAAATATGTAATTTGTATAATCAGAATATTTTAAAAGGTCTTTGAGATATTGGATTTATATATATATATTAAAAAATATTTTACGTCGTACAAGTCTTGGAAGTGACTATGTGATTCATTTCACTAGTTTTAATCTCAGTTCTTTACCCGTGTGAGCATCACCCGATGCAATGATTAGTAAGTGGATTATTCAAAAAATCATGAGAAATTAGACACTTATAACTACCTCTCATGAAAATGATCATAGATGAATGACTTACCTAACGCACTTGAATCTCAAAAATAATATCTAATATAATATACTACTCAAACCCATCATACTTATAATATAAAATCATAATCTTATTTTTTAAAACACGTTTTAAATAAAAAATAAATGAAATTGTACCATCAAATTTAAACCCAAAAAAACAAAAATTTCAGATAATTGATATAAACCATTTTAAATTATGTACCGTGAATTATCACTTCATGAACCCCGACAGATAACAGAGTGGTGGCCATCATTTAAAAATTTTGAACTTCCAAGACAGTGTTTGATTCATTTTTAACATCTTCGTCCACATTGCCAAGACATTACGACACTGCCAAAGACGTTAGAATTATTATTGATACAAGATTTTTCACAGATGTTAGAACTATTCATACAAGAATTTTCATACTGCCAAAGATGTTAGAATTATTATTGATACAAGATTTTTCACAGATGTTAGAACTATTCATCCAAGAATCATTGATGTAGAATTATTCATGCAGGAAGTTCAAAGTTTTTCATTGATTTCATTAATGTAAAAGTTAAAAGTTTTTCATTGATGCAAAAGTCAAAAGTAGTTTTTCATTCATTTATACCGTAAGTGAAAAAATTTCATTCATTTGGAATCCAAGTCAATTTAGTTAAAGTTTTAATTATTTAGAACCGTTAATGTAAAAAGTAGTTCAAAGTTTTTCATTGATTTCATTAATGTAAAAGTTAAAAGTTTTTCATTGATGCAAAAGTCAAAAGGTTTTCATTCATTATACCCTCAGTGAAAAAAATTCATTCATTTAGAATCCAAGACAATCTAGTTAAAATTTTAATTATTTAAAACCGTTAATGTAAAAAGTTGAAGTTTTCAATCATCTATATAATAAGTTAGAATCCAAGTCAATTTATTAAAAGTTTAATTGACTTAAAACAATTCATGTAAAAAGTTAATGTTTTCATTCATGTATATAATAAGTTAAAATATAGCGCTTTAACATGGCACAAAACATGGCAGGACAACTTTCCTAATAAGTTAGAATCAATTCATGTAAAAAGTTGAAGTTTTCATTCATGTATATAATAAGTTAAAATATAGCTCTTTAAGATGGCACAAAACATGGCGGGATAACTTTCCTATTTGGAGATCAGGGCAGAAATTGGTTTAAATGGGAATTTTGCTGGTATATGGGATAGCTATCTATATATGAAATCAACAACTTTGGCATATGTAGGGTGGGGATGGGAGACCAAATCATATGGGATGACAAACTACTCAAGGGATGTATTAAGGTGGTAGATAATTACCTATACAAGTTGAATAAGAAAATGGCTTTAAATCACAATTGTATCTTCAAAAAATTCTGGAAATTATAGATCCCTTCCAAGATGATTCTATATACTTGGCTAGTCTGGCAAACAAAACGTTGACCTGGGACAATCTCAAAAAAGAAGCTTTCATGGACTCGGTTGGTGCGTCTTCTGCAAGGTGGATCTGGAATCAAATTTACACCTCCTACTAATATGCTCGGTTGCTGCACAAGTATCGCTAGGGTCCTCTAAATCGCTCTCATTTGCCATGCATTCTCACACTTTTATTGAACAATGTTTAATATGGCAGAGTTCAAAAAATATTCGATTATGAGCTATTCCAATTATTATTTTTCTGGGAATTATGGATTGCCCGGACTACCATTATTTTTTATGATTGGCCACTTAATACTAACCGCATTGTATCTAATATTGTGAAATGGACGGGGTTGCAAGCGACCATTAATCCTATGACACGTGATATGAGTGTCCAACACCTTCCACACCAAATATCTTTTCATGCGGGCTATTTTTACGAGGTAGCACCATCTGGAGTTTGTGGATGTGGAGGGTGGTTGAGATATTCATATGAGCGATACTACAAAAAAACAATGGTGTGGGGGTATTGGATCCAACATTTGGGCAAAAACATTAGCGTTATGGGGGCTTATGTGGTATGCTAAATGTAGAAATTATCCAAAGGGATTCAATCTGATCTTGTAATGTATTAAAACAAAATACTGAATACTTCTACAATTTATGGAAACCAAAATCGATGACATAATCACATAACAAGTAAGAGAAATAAATTATCAATCACACAACACGAGATGTATTTAGGGAAAAAAATTACTCAAAACCCTGTTATCTTTATATTGCATAAAGTCGAGACCATGAAACAATACAATGTTATTTCTCTCACTGAGAAAACTCTCCACTCTGCTGATTGTCTCACTCTAATATAGGAAAAATCAGTCAAATAATTAACCAATTCTTAGCCTCTGTCTGACCAGCCTTGCTCACGCATTCCTGGAGGAATTGTGGCCCTATTAAATAGGAAATTCCCAAGAATTGATTACACAATTCCTTCAAGGCATCTCGATGACCTCATACATGACCTATACAATTTTATAATTATACAACTGATAGGTATCTTCCCTTTAACCTCAATCTCAACTGGGCCTTCCTTAGAACTGACATGCAACAACTATTTATAGCGAATTATAAGTTAACTGATTGATCACTACTTGAGAATTAAATCAGATTTAATTCATTGGACCTATCATAAGCTCATCTCTCAGTTAGAACTAGTTAAATTGATTTTAACTCAATTAATTGAGTTAACTAATTACAACTCACAAATAATTGTAGTTGGACCCCCTAAAATCTAGGAAGAACTATACATGTCTCCTCTCTGGCCCTCAACTCGAATTTCCTAAGCTAACTAGGTCTTCCTGACTCAGTTAATGAATACAAGTGTTATGAGATGAAATTACAATTTATCTTCCAATTTAATTAAGGGAAAATTAACTAGAAGCCCCCTATGGGTGCCATTTCAACACTCTCTCTCAACAAGAAAGGGATTATCTGCTACCCCGATCCAGTCTCTGTGGAACTCGAATTTTCTTCTTGCCAACACCTTCGTCAAGATGTCTGCATCCTGCTCCTCCTTGGGAATGTACTCTAATGACATAATCTGCCTCTGAATACAATCTCTGAGATGGTGATACCGAATATCAATATGATTGGACCTGTCATGAAAAAATAGATTAACCGATAGTTTGATGCAACTCTGGTTATCATAATGTATCATTTTCAGATCCATATGTCGACCAAACAAACCAACAAGTATCTTCCTCATCCAGATGGCCTCACATGTTGCCTGAATGACCACCATGTACTCTGCCTCTGTTGAACTAAATGCAACTGATCTATGCTTCCTGTTGTACCATGAAACTAATGCTGATCCTATGTTGAAGATACCTCTTGATGTGTTCTTCTTGTAGGATGGACTCCCTGCCCAATCTGTATCGGTAAAGCCTTGGAGATTCACTCCCTTTGTCCGTCTATACCATAGCCCATACTTTGTAGTGCCTCTGAGGTATCTAAACACATGCTTTCATGCCTTCCAAAAGAGATTGGTAGGCTTAAACATAGCTTGAGTAAGTTGGTTAACTGCATAGCATATGTTTGGTCGTGTGTTCACCAAATACATGAGTGAACCCACAAGTTGCCTATAAACAATAGCATCTACTACTTCACCCGAAGTAGCATCCTCCTTCCTCCAGTTTCCTGCTAGAGGAGTCTCCATGGGTTTGTTGCCCTCCATGTGGAACTTCATGAGGATCTAGTTGGCACACTTGCCCTGAGATACAAATAGCTCCCCATCTCTTTTCCATATTTCCAATCCTAGGAAATAGTGCAAGAGCCCCATGTGGTTCATCTCAAATTCTCTTACAATATCCTCTTTGTAAGACTTGATGAGATACTCATCACCTGTCAGTATCATATCATCGACATAAAGTATAATAATCAAAATCTTACCATCTACCACAATATGATATAGGTCGTTATTTGCTTCACTCTTGGTGAAGCCCAACCCGGTGAAATATTTGTCGATCTTGGTGTACCAAGCACAATGTGCTTGTTTCAGCCCATACAATGCTCTCTTGAATCTGCACACATGAAACTCCCTGTCTAAGGTCTCAAAACCTTCCAGTTGCTAAATGTATGCATCTTCCTCAATAAATCCATTGAGAAAGGTTTCCTTTACATCCATCTGATGTATTTTCCATCCCATCTACGTTGAGAGTGCAAGGATGGATTTGATAGATGAGTACCTTGTGACTGGTTAAAAATTCTCATCATAGTCAATCCCCTCCACCTGAGAGAACCCTCTGGCCACAAATATGGCCTTGTGCTTCTCCACACTCCCATCTGCTGCCTGCTTCACCTTGTAAACCCACCTGGATCCTACAACTAACTTCCCCGCTAGTTTTGGGACAACTTCCCATGCATTGTTTATGATAATGGAGTCATACTTCTCAACCATGGCATCAACCAGTGGTTGCTGCACTGCTTCCTCGAAAGAAGATGGTTCTATCTCTATACCTTCTCTCATAAGAGCCATGTATCCAGTGTACCGCTCTGGGGACCTTCTCTTCCTATGCTGTGATGTGGGTGCTCCCACATTCTCTCTCACATCTAGCAACAATCTGTTAGCCTCTCTGGTGTGATTCCTTCCATCTCTACTGAATGGCTCTACATGAGTGGTTTCTACCACACTTTGTTCCTCTACTTGTGGCTGCTCCACATCCTAAAGTTCTTCTTTTGGAGCCAGGAGCTCCTCAAATGCATGCAACTCAAGCTCCCTCTCAAGGGACAATCACATGGCTTTCTCTTCATCGAATTTCACATCTCTTATGACCACTATCATCCTATGTGCTGGAAAGTACACCTGATAGTTGTGAGGTCTATCAGTGTACCCCACAAATATCCCCAAATATATTGTTGGCTCTAGCTTCTTCCTATCATCTTTGGTTACATGGAAATAAATAGATGAACCAAAAATTTTAAAATACGACACATCTGGTCTCTTACTTGAAAATGCCTCCTCTGGTGTAATCATCCCAAGTATCCGGTGAGGACTTTTGTTCTCTACAAATAATGTTGTATTGCATGCTTCTGCCCATAGATGCAACAGTAGGCCTTGATCATGCAGCATAGCTTGTGCTGATCCCACAATAGTTATGTTCTTTATTTCTGCAACCCCATTCTGTTGTGCATTATGAGGTGCTATCAATTCTCTTCGAATTCCTTATGAGGCACAAAAGTTCTTGAATTCATTATAGAAGTATTCTCCACCACTTTTTCTCCTCATAGCCTTCACCTTATTCTTTCTCGACATGTGCCTTGAAATCAAAAAACTTGGATATCATTTGATCTTTCTTTTGCATGAAGAAAATCCAACACTTTCTTGAAAAAACATCAACAAAAATCACATAATACCTGTGTTTTACAATAGAAGCTTTCAAGAATGGTCCACACACATCTGAGTGAACTCTCTCAAGGATCACCTTTACTTGGATTTCCTTATCATGAAAGGTGGATTTAGTATACTTCCCCAATGTACACCCTTTGCATGTATCTCTTTGCGCAAGTGCACCCTTTGGAATTCCTATAGAAATATGTTGCATGATCTTCAAAGCGTTATGGTGTAGACTGCCCAATCTCCTATGACATAACTCACCGATATATCGCCTCTCCACCGTCTCTGCTTTCGTGATCAAGACAACACAATTTTCTACATCTAATTTGTAGAGGTTATTTACTCAAACCCGAATCTTTTTCACTTGTCCCATGGCTTTATGATGAATGAAAACCTTTCGTTCATTGAATATCACATCATATCCACGGTCTTCCAACATAGCAACAAAAACAAATTTTTTCTTTAAACCAGGAACATACATGACATATTTTAATGTGAGTGGATTACCTGACTCCCTCTGAAAGGTAATTGTACCTACATCGATAGCTCTATACCTCCCATCATCTCCCATACCTCCCATCATCTCCCATCTCGATGTGCATTTGAAGATCCTTCTCCTCCAAGCTACTGAAGAATTCTTTGTTGTCGGTCATATGGAACGAAGCTCCACTATCCAAATTCCACACATAAATCATCACCGATGACACCATGCATGCGATGAGAGTGAAATCCAACTCAAAATATGAAGAAAGTCCTTCACTTGCTGCTCCAGCTGAGGCCTTCTTGTTGGCATTCTTTTGTGGACAATTTGTGGCATAGTTTCCATGCTCATGACAGTGAAAACATATCACCTTTGACAAGTCTCGCCTCTTTCCTTCTTTGCTAGAATCCGATTTGGAATAGGACGCCTTCCCTTTCCATTTCTTCGCCTTTCCAGCCAAGGCACAATTCTCCTCGTTATTAGTCTTTGATGAGGATCCATCTCTGGTGCTCCGCTAAATCTCTTCTTGAACCAAGTCAGACCACAATCGCTCCCAGTATAGTAGATTCTCCCTCCCATTCACAGAGTCCTGGTAGATATGCCAAATATTTTGAAGGCCTAAAAGAGATAGGCTCACTAAATCATTTTGGGCAACTCTTATCCCAACACTTCCAAGCTCATATCGACATTGAGTGAACTTCGTCAAGTATTTTTGGATTGTGTCGCCCTTCTCCATCTTGATCTTTCTGAGCTTGTCTTTCAATGCCAACTTCTTGTGGTCATTGCTATTATGAAACATATCTGTCAAGGCCTTCCACATAGCATATGGAGTTTCCTTTCCATGGAGACTCGAGAAAATATGATCTTAAACTCCCTCTAACTAGATCCTTCTCACCTTTTCTATGTTCTTCTTCCATGCATCAGGAAGTTGAGCATTTGCTGATGCAGGATGGGGAATATCAATGTATATGAATGCCTTCAGTCCGTTGTCCTCGAGAACTGCCTCCATCCTGTCCTTCCATGATATGTAATTCAAATTTCCTTCAAGAGCATATTCGAGTCTCAATCCATTAAAATAAATCGTGATCTCCTGTTGGTCTTGAAGAATAAATCTACAAATTCGATGTACCTATTCAAAAAAAACTCTAGTTCTTCTCTTATATTTTGATTCCTGGCACTCTGATACCATGTAGAAATTATCCAAATGGGTTCAATCTAATCTTGTAATGTATTAAAACAAAATATTGAATCCTTCTACAATTTGCGGAAACCAAATTCGATTGCACAATCACATAACAAGTAAGAGAAAGAAATTATTAATCGCAAAACAAAAGATGTATCTTGGGAAAGAAAGTACTCAAAACCTCGCTATCTGCATATTGTATAAATTCAAGACCATGAAAAAATAAAATACTATTTCATTCACTGAGAAACCTCTGCACTTTGTTGACTGTCTTACTCTGATGTAGGCAAAATCAGTCAAATACTTAACCAATTCTCAGCCTCTGTATGACCAGCCTTGCTCATGCATTCATGGAGGATTTTTTGCCCTATTGAATACAAAATTCCCAAGAATTGATTGTGCAATTCCTTCAAGGCATCCTGATGACCTCATATATGACCTGCCCATTTTATACAACTGATAGTTATCTTCCCTTTAACCTCAATCTCAACTGGGCCTTCCTTAGAACTGACATGCAACAACTATTTATAATGAATTATTAGTTAAATAATTGGTCACTACTTGTGAATTAAATCGTATTTAATTCACTGGACCTATCGTTATCTCATCTCTCAGTTAGAACTAGTTAAACTAATTTTAACTCAATTAATTGAGTAAACTAATTACAACTCACAAATAACTGTAACTAGACCCCCTAAAATCTAGGAAGAACTCTAGATGCCTCCTCTCTGACCCTCAACTTCAATTTCCCAAGCTAACTAAGTCTTCTTGACTCAGTTAACAAATACAAGTTGTCATGAGATGAAATTACAAATTCTCTTCCAATTTAATTAAGGGAAAATTAAATCAAAAGCCCCCTTTGGGTGCCATTTCTTGGTGCCATTTCAACACTAAAAAATTGCATATTCAGATTTTTTAGATTTTTGGTGATTTAAAAGTCCTCATAGAGTATATGAATGGAAAAAATTCCATATCTCTACCACATCTGGTGGGTTGGTTCGACCATCTGAGGATACTTAAGAAATCCTTCCAACATATTTCTTTCATCCACATCCCCAAGGAACGAAACTCTATTTCTGATGCTATATCTAAAAGGGGGCTCTCAGCGGAGGTGGGTGTGACACACATTAGCAGGTTTACACATGATGAGTGTGTGGTTGTGGTGACTCTTTCACTCACATGGAAATAGTCTGGGCCCATATTTTTTACAGGAAGTGTTGGTGTCCCGTGTTTTGATAGTTTGGAAAATCAAAAGACAAGGCAACATCAGAACCAATCTTTAGAGTTATAGGATCTAGTCCTCCTATTCTCAGAGAGGGATCTCTCAAATGCTTGTTTGCAAAGGTTTATCTTGTGTGCTTTGAGTATTGGTTTTAGACTAGTTATTAAGTGTAGGTGTTTGTTTGTTTGTTTGGTTGAATTGATACAACAGAATATGAAACGTCTAAGAAAGATATGTAGAGAGGAGAAACATCTGATTCATTCGGAAATGGAGTCAAAAAGAGGTCATGACACACTCATCAATGGATATGGGATATCAGAGGGCAAATCTAACTTGGCCGCAGGATCCTTTGGTTTTGGAATGAGATGGACATCAATGATTTGGAAAGAGAAGTTTTAATCCTTAACGAAGGGAATTTGAAAACACAACTTGAACAATAAAGAGCTATTTGATAGACAGGGCTAACCATGAATTCTACAAATAACACTTTAAGAAAATAATGACTTCAAAACAAATTTTAAAATGAAATCTAAGATTCGGGTAACACCCTATTTCCTCAAAGATTTTATTTCAAATGACTTAGAAAACATAAAATATTCACTGATAATTATGGTCATAGAAGAGGGAACACCTAAATACATCTATGATCACAACTATAACGACCTTTAAGCCAAATGTTCAAGCAAGGACAAGGGGCAAGATCATAACAGACCTCCTTGGTTCACTGTAAACAAAGGAACTTCAAAGGGAGACTTTAATAACAGCCTTTAAGTGGCAGCAGACAAGCAGGGAGAATCATAAATCATGGTGAAACCAACTTTTCAAACTATCAACGAAATAAACAAGCATGAAGACTAAAGAGAGAGATTAAAGACTCTAAAATACTTCAACAGAAGAAAACATAAAACAGTGAAGGATGAACAGGTCTAAGGTGCTTCCAGGAGTCATTTCTTAGCCTAATACTTTCTATCCTACTGTAGTAAGAAATTATGGAACATAATGAAAACAGGAGAAAACATTAAACAGTTCAGAATACTTCACCAACAACCAAGCTCATGGATCCAGTGATAGAGCCTTCTCAAGAACAAGCATGCAACGACATCGTCAAGGCTTCCAAGACTTCAATTTCTTCTTCAACTTCAATGGACTATGTATTTATTTCAGAGAGTTTCAGTATTACAACTAGTAATCAAACAACCAACCAACAATTTCCCATCTTCTATAGAAGTATTTATAGAAGAATGAGGAGGTGAGATCTGATAAAAGATCTCCTAAGATAATTAATACAGATCAATGACTTCTCGGCCTTTGAGGGGCTCGATGGAGAAGTTTACAGGTGTTTGTCTGTATTAATGTTCTACATTTAAGATTTAAGCTCGGTGGGAGCTTTTGTTGACTTTTGAGGCTCTGTGTTATGTTACAGTAACACTGCAGATATTTTTACATTAAGTTTATTTGGCAGAATTAATTGTTTGGCTGCGTCGAGGAAAATATCTTCGTTTAATCAATAACTTTGACCTCTGTTTGAATGATTGTGGCTACAGGTGGCACTGTGGTAGCTGAGAGGAATCAATTCGCCTCAGATGTAGTGGTGGAGGCCTTTCTGTCTGATAAAACACTTATAATTTTCTTTAATTGTGTTTTAATTTGGAGGATTAGGCTTTTGATAATCAATCTTAGCCGTAATCCCCACAAATCTGTCTTCAATCTTCTATTTTGGTATGTTCTATCTTCGACACTGATACTCTTTTGTTTTTATTTAACTATGTGTGTCTTGTTGATGTGCAGTGCTGCGCAGGGCTCACAAGGCATCAATGCCCATGAAGCATCGACGGGACGTGGTGTTTGAACCCTGTGAATAGTTTCTTTTTATGAATCAAAGGCATGAGAATCGTCATTCCCGACCTTCGGCCTTTCTCTAACACAATGGATAAACCATTTAAACACCTGCAAAATACAAAACTAATTATGAAATCCTGCGTTATTTGGGTTTTACTGCTTCAGAAGGTGTGGGGAGGAGCGTGGTCATTGGATGGAAACATCCAACGATCGAGATTAGTTAAGAGAAGGTTAAGAAGGAGAGCAGAGGGAAGAATAAGTCGGACCCGTTGATCGCACAATGATCAACGGTGGTGAAAAAATCGGGAATCGGTGATCGGAGGGAGGCAAAGTAAAGTAATTTAGATGCACCTGATGGAAAACTCCGATGCGATTAAATGAAGACCGTCGATCTGTAGATCAGATCGACGGTGGGAGATGCGTCGGGAGATCGCAATCGACAGGGTAATGAACTTGGAGTGCGACGGAGCGATTGAGCGTTGGCCGTTGATCTGAGGATCAGATCATCGGTGGGGAGTGAATCAGAGGGATGTCAATCGGAGGTGGAGAAATGTAAAGGTGCAATAGACGTCTTCCGATGCGATTGGCGCGACTGGGGAAGGCCGATGCGATTGTGCAATCAGGCCATCGCAATCGGAGGTTTCAATGTTTATACACGAAAATACTTGTGTTTGTCCAGAAGTTTCGATGTGATAAGCGCTCGATGGGTCTAGCGCCTGGTTCTTGAGGCATGGGCACATGTGGGGAAGTGGTTTAGGACTTAGCCCAAGGGGGCTTAAGTCTGTAATAAAAAATGGTTTCTTTATATATTTTCAACGGTTTTCAAAGGACTTGGGGGTTTCGATATAGTTTAAAAATGAGTTTTAAACTCTGTAAGGTGGATTTTATGAAGGGGGAAATGAAACAAAGGGAAAATAGAGGAATTTTATGGGAATGGAAGGGGTAAAAATGAAGGTTAGTTTTGGAAGTGGAAGGAGGGGAAAAAATGAGGACAAAAGGGGGATTTCGCAGCAGTTCTTTCTCATGAAATTAGTAGAATTTCAGAGTGTGAGTGAAGATTTGGATAGAGGCATGAGGCCTTCAAGAGTCTTCAAGAGATAACACTTTTTAGCAATAAAAACTTGTTTCTTGAAGACTCAAAAAATGTTTTAGCCAGCATTTGATATAACAAATTTGATAGCTGGCTAATAGTGGCTCCACTTGGGGATGGTGCCTTCTTGAAGGCATCAAGAACTTCAGACTTGCATTCTCTGGGAGGCTGATTAGTGCCTCATCCATTGGGCTACTTTTCTTTTCTTGGATGATCTTCTTTTCTCTGAAAAGATATTAACAGTCATGAAAAACAATGGATCTTCATCTACAAGCTTTCTACCTGCCCAATCCTACTGATCTAACATTTTTTCTTCTTTAGAGTGCACTTGGATTGGAAAAATCTTTTTACAACATTTTATTCTTTTTGAAAGCATGAAATATAATCTATTTCTACTCCTTATTTCTCCATGGACTCAGTTTAAACAGTTGAGTCCATATGATTCTCTACCTAATCTACTAATCTGTTAGGATTAAATAGTGTAACAAATTTTTATTGTCTAAATTCTACAACAGAAATTTAAAAGCATACAAGTCAGGATTAAACAGTCTAACTCGATGTGGTATATGGAATTGAAAAACAAGTTGCACATAGAAATTATTTTGCAGAATATTTAAATCAAAATGGAAGACATAAGATCTAAAAATTCAAAGCACTTCCTTCATCTTTTCTTCAACTCTATTTTGATTCTTGCTTGAGCTGTTTTTCTTTTATCAACTGGTCCAGATTTTGAGCTGATTAGAACCATATTACCTCTGTTTTTGACTCATGAAATAAACAGATTTGAGTCATCTCTCTTTTGAAAACTAAGGTTCATATTTTGAGCATGTTTGACCCTTTAATTTCTATCCTAATCTATCTACTGATAAGCCAAGATTAAACAGTTTGGCAAATTGAATTCACTATCCTATCAGCAGTAAATTTAAAACTAATTAGTCAAGATTAGGCTGTTTGACTAATTAGAAGTGTGTTTTCAGGAGTGGCATTTAAGCTTGCACACTTTCAAATTTGTTTCTCTTTTTGTTGGTATGGGGCTGTACCTTTATTGTTTTTACAATCTGCCTCTTTTCTTTCTTTCACTGTTTTTTGTATTTTGATTTTTCTTCGGGGACAAAAATCAACAATTATCTAAAAAGTTCAAAACTGAGCTATATTGACATTCCTATCTAACCTATTCTAACTTGGAATATTTACAGCTTATATGATACAAAAGTGCCAATGTAGTCAGTTGAGTAATGTAAAACAAAAGAAGAAACTCTGGCTGCTTGTCAGGGGTATCCATAGTATATTTTGAAGATTAATCTTCAAAATAAAAACTATCACAGAAGGTGACAACTTTTCATGCATTTGGCTCTTGCAAAGGATCAACGCTTGATAATTTGAGCTAGTCGGGACCTCCACACACTCGTCCAAAGGATCCACAAAGAAAGGATGAAGATTCTCTTCTTTCTGGTCCTCCATGTCTGGTAGATTGTCTGCTTCCAAGACTTCAGCTTTGAGGACTATCTCTTCAGTATGTTGCTTGGGAACATCATCATCTTTAACCTGAAAAATAACAACTAGTGAAATTTCTTCTTTCTCTAAATCTATGTTTGCTTCTGATATAAATTCAGGTTGTTTGAATGACAGATTGATATTAGTAAAGGGAGAAGTTTCTTCTTGAGAAGATGGTATATCCTCAGCTGGATAGTCTTCTATTTGTTTTTCTCCCTCATCTTCTTCATCATCTTAACTAGAGGATTCATCATATTTGGCAGCGTTGTCCTCTTGTAGCCCTAATATGTTCTATTTTAGTGGACTGAACTCTGTGAAGAGGTTGTTATATTCTTCATTACTCTTCTCTTCACCCTTTGAGTTGAAAGGCTACTGATTCCCAATTATGTGAAAGCCATTTGTGATGGATTGAAATGGATGATTGCTGCTTTCAAGATGATAATGGTAAAACTCATAACACCAATCAAATGTTGGTTGCCCTGCATGATTAGTTTCTGCTGGAAAATCATTATCACCATCAGAGTGATTAAAATTTGAAAAATTATCAGAATAAACAATTTCATCAATCAAACATATTGGGTTATCAGCTGGTCCTTCCTTATTGTGATCTACAAAAGAAGTTTCTAAATCTATACAACAAAGTTCGTTATGTGAATGGGAAAGAGTATTTTTTCTGCAAAAAGTTTCAGAGGCTGGCTGTTTATTAATAGTCTGATTTATTTCTTTTTCCAACAAAGGGCAAGATATTTCTATGTTCCTTTGAACAGGAGTACATCAGTTCTATGTCTCTTGTGAAGACTGTTTTTGAGGTTGGATGTCTTCTTGAGCCTCAGCTATAAGGGATGATGAATCATTATCTGAGTTTTCAGGGATATCTTGAGGAATGTTCTTTATTTCTTGGATCATATCTTCCTCAACTGATTCATCTATGTTCTTAAAATTTTTCAATAGGATATTAAACTCATTAATGGCTGCTAAAAGATCTTCAGGATGCATCTCTTCCAAAGCTTCATCATTATCTATAATGTGTTGGGTGATTTTTTGTGATGGATCATAATATATTTCACCCCATGATAATGATGTAGTGTTTTATTTATAGTTCTCATAGAACACATATTCAAGGTCCTTTAAAGAAAACAAACTACTAGATCTTAAGCATTCATACCAATCCCTAGCTTTTCCTTCTAATGTTAACATGAACATTTTCATTAGGAAGTCTTCATGCCATTCAACTTTCAACCTCCATACATGTATATGGAATTTTATGAGATGTAGTAAAGGGTCATCAAACTTTTCACCTTGAAAAATAGGCAGGTTGTCATCCCAATTCACCTGGGGCATCTTATGTGGAAACCCAGGGATATGATCTCTACTCATTGGGGTATATCTTCATTGTATTCTTGGAATCATGTTTGTAAATAAAGAAAGAGGTAATTGTGTCTATTCTACTAATTCAGAGTCTTCTACGAGTGGATTCATTTGGTCTTTTGAGAGTTTTTAGAGTGTGGAGTCGCCATGTGGATGTTTTAAATTTTTCTGCCCACCAACAGTATAATTGGTTTTGCTTAATGCATTCCCAAAGGAGTCTTATTAGGATTGGAAAGGTAATAGGCCTACTGGAGGCCAGTGGAGTCACCAGGTGGAAGTTTTTAGCCCTTCTGGAGGTAAAATGTTTTATGTTCCACCACCATGTACCAATCTAGAAAGATTCTGGGTTCTCAGAGCCTTATGAATTTTTTTTAAATGAAATTGACTTCTGGTCCCACCGTGATCACCATTATGTTGGTGTCCCATGTTTTGATAGTTTGGAAAATCAAAAGACAAGGAAACATCAGAACCAATCTTTAGAGTTACAGGATCTAGTCCTCCTGTTCTTAGAGAGGGATCTCTCAAATGTTTTTTTGTTTGTGTGCTTTGAGTATTAGTTTTAGACTAGTTATTAAGTGTAGGTGTTTGTTTGTTTGGTTGGTTGAATTGATACCGGAGAATATGAAAGGTCTAAGAAAGATATGTAGAGAGGAGAAACATCTGATTCATTAGGCAATGGAGTCAAGAAGAGGTCATGACACACTCATCAATGGATATGGGATATCAGAGGGCAAATCTAACTTGGCCGCAGGATCCTTTGGTTTTGGAATGAGATGGACATCAATGATTTGGAAAGATAAGTTTTAATCCTCAACGAAGGGAATTTGAAAACACAATTTGAACAATAAAGAGCTATTTGATAGACAGGGCTAACCATGAATTCTACAAATCACACTTTAAGCAAATAATGACTTCAAAAAAACTTTTAAAATGAAATCTAAGATTCGGGGAACACCCTATTTCCTCAAAGATTTTATTTCAAATGACTTAGAAAACATAAAATATTCACTGATAATTATGGTCATAGAAGAGGGAACACCTAAATACATCTATGATCACAACTATAACGACCTTTAAGCCAAATGTTCAAGCAAGGACAAGGGGCAAGATCAGAACAGACCTCCTTGGTTCACTGTAAACAAAGGAACTTCAAAGGGAGACTTCAATAACAGCCTTTAAGTGGCAGCAGACAAGCAGGGAGAACCATAAATCATGTTGAAACCAAATTTTCAAACTATCAAGGAAATAAAAAAGCATGAAGACTAAAGAGAGAGATTAGAGACTCTCAAATACTTCAGCAGAAGAAAACATAAAACAGTGAAGGATGAACAGGTCTAAGGTGCTTCTAGGAGTCATTTCTTAGCCTAACACTTTCTATCCTAATGTAGTAAGAAAATCTGGAATAGAATGAATACAGGAGAAAACATTAAACAGTTCAGAATACTTCACCAACAGCCAAGCTCATGGATTCAATGATAGAGCCTTCTCAAGAACAAGCATGCAACAACATCGTCAAGGCTTCCAAGACTTAAATTTATTCTTCAACTTTAACGGACTATGTATTTATTTTAGAGAGTTTCAGTATTACAACTAGTAATCAAACAACCAACCAATAATTTCTCATCTTCTATAGAAGTATTTATAGAAGAATGAGGAGGTGAGATCTGATAAAAGATCTCCCAAGATAATTAATACAAATCAATGTCTTCTCGGCCTTTGAGGGGCTCGATGGAGAAGTTTACAAGTGTTTGTCTGTATTAATGTTCTACATTTAAGATTTAAGATCGGTGGGAGATTTTGTTGACTTTTGAGGCTCTGTGTTACGTTACAGTAACTCTGCAGATATTTTTACATTAAGTTTATTTGGCAGAATTAATTGTTTGGCTGCGTCGAGGAAAATATCTTCGTTTAATCAATAACTTCGGCCTCTTTTTGAATGCTTATGGCTACAGGTGGCACTGTGGTAGCTGAGAGGAATCAATTCACCTCAGATGTGGCGGTGGAGGCCTTTCTGTTTGATAAAACACTTACGATTTTCTTTAACTGTGTTTTAATTTGGAGGATTAGGCTTTTGATAATCAATCTTAGCCGTAATCCCCAAAAATGTGTCTTCAATCTTCTATTCTGGTATGTTCTGTCTTTGACACTGATACTCTTTTGTTTTTATTTAACTGTCTGTGTCTTGTTGATGTGCAGTGCTGCGCAGGGCTCACAAGGCATCAATGCCCATGAAGCATCGTCGGGACGTGGTGTTTGAACCCTGTGAATGGTTTATTTTTATGAATCAAAGGCACGGGAATCTTCATTCCCGGCCTTCGGCCTTTCTCTAACACAATGGATAAACCATTTAAACACCTGCAAAATACAAAACTAATTATGAAATCCTGCGTTATTTGGGTTTTACTACTTCAGAAGGTGTGGGGAGGAGCATGGCCATTGGATGGCAACATCCAACGGTTGAGATTAGTTAAGAGAAGGTTAAGAAGGAGAGCAGAGGGAAGAATAATTCGGATCCGTCGATTGCACAATGATCAACGGTGATGAAAAAATCGGGAATCGGCGATTGGAGGGGAGAAAAGTAAAGTAATTTAGACGCACCTGATGGAAAAATTTGATGCGATTAAATGAAGATTGTCGATCTGCAGATCAGATAGATGGTGGGAGATGCGTCGGGAGATTGCAATCAGTGGGGTAATGAACTTGGAGTGCGACGGAGTGATTGAGCGCTGGCCGTTGATTTGAGGATCAGATCATCGGTGGGGAGTGAATCGGAGGGATGTCAATCGGAGGTGGAGAAATGTAAAGGCGCAATAGACATCTTCCGATGTGATTGGCATGACCGGGGAAGGCCGATGCGATTTTGCGATCGGGCCATCGCAATTGGAGGTTTCAATGTTTACACACGAAAAGACTTGCGTTTGTCCGGAAGTTCCGATGCGATAAGCGCTCGATGGGTCTAGCGCCTGGTTCTTGAGGCATGGGCACATGTGGGGAAGTGGTTTAGGACTTAGCCCAAAGGGGCTTAAGTCTGTAATAAAAAATGGTTTCTTTATAGATTTTCAATGGTTTTCAAAGGACTTGGGTGTTTTGATATAGTTTAAAAATGAGTTTTGAACTCTGTAAGGTGGATTTTATGAAGGGGGAATTGAAACAAAGGGAAAATATAGGAAGTTTATGGGAATGGAAGGGGTAAAAATGAAGGTTAGTTTTGGAAGTGGAAGGAGGGGAAAAAGTGAGGAAAAAAGGGGGATTTTGCAGCAGTTCTTTCTCATGAAATCAGCAAAATTTCAGAGTGTGAGTGAAGATTTGGACAGAGGCATGAGGCCTTCAAGAGTCTTCAAGAGATAACACTTTTTAGCAATAAAAACTTGTTTCTTGAAGACTCAAAATTTTTTTTAGCCAACATTTGATATAACAAATTTTATAGCTAGCTAACAGGAAGTACACAACTTAATAAATCATCCTAATCTCGAACATACAACACTTATGTGTATTTTTTATTGTCCTCAAGATTTATTTTTTCGCGTGTTTCCTCTACTTTCTGGAATTCTCACTGTGGATACATATCTTCCATGCTCTACCAACATACTATGATATTTTTATATTTAAAATTTTGATACCATTGGATGCTAAAATATATGATAATGAAGCTTGTATTGGTTCATCTATAAAAACCAATGTTTTTTTCCCTTTGAAAAAAAAGTTAAAATATAGCTCAATTGTTTTTGTTCATTTATATAAGTTTTTTCAATGGTTTAGAATATAAGTCAATTCGTATTAGGATAAAACCATTATTAATTTACAATCGAAGTCAGTTCAGTATTAAGATAGAACATTATAAATCTTTGAATTTTTTAAAATATTTGTGAAAAAAACAATATTATAAAATTCTAAATATAATTTTGATAATATTTATTTTAAAAAATCGAATATTTTCATTTATAAAAAATAATCTTAATTTTAATTTAAGTTTAAGCAATTTTTAAGAAAACTATATAATTCTAAAGAGATATAATTTTTAATTAATAAGCTTTACTTATAATGTAAAATATTTATATATAATATTATAAAATTTAAATTAATACAACAAAAAAAACCCTATGAACTAAGAACCAGTCAAAACCGGACTGAAACCTGTAAAAAATATGGACCAAAAAATCGGCCGAGTATTTAAATTTTAAATAAAAACATATATATTTATGTGTATCCATATGAATCCAAACCATTTATGCTCAAATAAGCAAGTTCTCATTTGCATATAATCTCAGGGTGCACATAACCAAAATAACATCAATTGTAATGCATATTTGAACCGAAAATACATCAATAAATAGAATCCATAAAAAAATAGATTCTAGATGGCCTCAAGCATAAAAAAATCATGCTACAACAAAAAATACTTATC
The DNA here is from genome assembly GCA_034641835.2 of Pinus albicaulis. Classification (NCBI taxonomy): domain Eukaryota; kingdom Viridiplantae; phylum Streptophyta; class Pinopsida; order Pinales; family Pinaceae; genus Pinus; species Pinus albicaulis. The sequence goes on along the minus strand of CM076575.1, from coordinate 1,704,108,687 downwards.
ATCAAAAGCATTTCTTATATTGGAATCTTCACCATCAATGTTGGGGCCCTTTTTTTGAAAATGAAACAGTTTTTAGTCGCGGATAATAGGTGGCAGAGCGCAACCACAATAGATAAAGAGATGTCACAGTTGTGGAGAGCTAGAGATCAGGTGGCGTGACAGTTGTGGAAACTAGCACAGATGGCAAAAAGGAGCGACAAGAACAAGCAACGGAACTCCCAGTGATCAGGGAGATGTGGCAAAAAGCAGAGTGAAAAAGAAGGGAAAACTGACAGTCGCGTTGGCAAAGGAACAAATAGGCAGTCGGCCAACGTAGACAAGAGGTTGGTGTAGCAGAGAGTAGAGGAAGGGAGCCATAGGAGAGCTCTGTTCGTTCTGTTCATTCTGTTTTATTCTATTGGATAATATTGTAATCAGTCCTGCTGTGATCACTCTGAGGAGTAATGTAAATTTTCGCTATTGTTAATGAAATATACTCCTATTTGGGTTTGATGTCTTGAACTCTGTGATTAGCATATGGTTATGATGAATGTATTGGTTGCTTTAAATTTTGATTTTTCACCCTGAATATGTTCATGAGTAGTATCTTGTGCAAGGTAGCTAAACCTGTTCGGAGTACTTAGTTCTGTCTATTTATTCTATAGTTGTGATTGGTTGATACCTGATCTATTCCTAACCTTACTAAGGTCACGACATGCCTCGGGTGAGACTCTCTGCTCTTTGGAGTAGAGTGAAAATGCCAACGTTGTGCCAGACTACTGTAGAAACCTTGTTGGCATCTATCTTGAACCTGGGTCTTTCTCAGAGACCTTCTTTCTCGCCAACAAATGGTTCCATTGTAGGGACCCCAAATTTCATTTAGGAGCTAGATCATGGTATCACAGATCTTTGAAAGGGAAATACGGAGCTGGTGGGATAACCACTTAGATCATCTCATAGCGCAACAAGCTGACTTGAGACAACAGAGGGAGAAAACTGTTAAGGATCGGGATCTATTATCTGAATCTGTGAGTGATATCTACGAGATCTTCTGGGGAAAGTTTCTAGAGGAACTCTATAATTGGTTGTGGAGACTACAAGTCAAGACAGTCAAAGGAAGCTCGCAGAAGATCTGTCGCAAGTGGTTGCACGAGGATCTGGTAGCCCTCCATCAGTTAGATACCAATTTGACCCGAGCTTTAGATTTTTGGGTGCAATCTACCTTAGAAAGATACACAGTGGAATTTGCAGCCGAGTGTTACCAACCCTTTTCAAAAGCAGAGGATGTGTTCAGATTTGGATTACGAGGAGAGATGTTGAGGGAGATTCCCTTGTGGATCAAAGCTTTAATGGTAGATGAGGGATTGATGGAGTTTAAAAAATATGAGATGGAGACTTGAACCTCCAGTACTGGGGGAAGGAGCTGAGGGAGAGATGCTACTAGTAAGCTGGAAGGGGGAATAGGGATATGGATGTCGAGACCTCCAGTAGGTTGAGAGAGCAATGAGAGCATCAGAGGGCGCAAATCGTTGAGAAGTGGTGAGAAAGGGTGATGAAGGAGTTGGAGAAGCAGGCAAGTAATCGAAAGGACAAGGAGAAGGCGTCATAGATGACAAAGGAGATGGAAGGTCAGATGGGTTCCCAAGAAATAGGAGGGACCATCAAGGAATTCCAGCAGGTGTATAGGAGCCCAGCCCAAGGAGAAAAGGGAGAGAAGTCCAACGGGGAGGACGTGTGCCCCGAGGAGATGTCCAATGCGGAGTTGCATGTTGCGATGGAGCAACTATTCCGAGAGTGGCTGACACCCTTAACTCAAGGTAAATCTATTCCCCAAAGTTCAAGTAGCTCTAGTCCCGACCTTCCCGTGGTACTCTATCAACTATTAGGTGAAATTTTTGTTAAATTATGAGAATTGAGTAATTTTAATAGTGTTCAGTCTACAACAGTAATACACACTAGCAGTAGTGCTAGTAATACCATATCATGGCTGGAAAGTAGGGGCTTTATTTTAGTATCACCCACACAAAGAGGCATGGCGAGATTATTTACCCGACACCCAGAGTTATCTGGGAGGGGCAATGATGATGTGGAACAACACTGGTATCTCTATGAAGCCATATGGAGGGCTTGGCAGACACCAGAGGCGGTTAAATTGATCAAGTTTAAAACTACTCTCAGGGAGAGAGATCTATGCTGGTTTATTAAATGGTTCGAAGCTCATCCGAACCCAGTGATAGATGATGTAAAGAGAGAATTTGTTAAATAATTCAAGTTACCTCAGACAGATCAACAAGGTTTGTTAGAGGTGTGGGAGATTAAACAACGAGAAGGAGAGACTACATGGTATTTGATGAGAAGATTCAAGGATGTGATTGGAAAACTGAGTTACCCAATTGATCTGAATCATCAGAGAGATTGGTTCATCAAGGCTCTTCTTCCACTAACAAGAACTCCATTAACACAACATAATATTGATACATTTCAAGACGCATTGGAGCAAGCTATGAAGATAGACACCATGTCGGGATATCCGCAGGAGTTCAAAGGAGGGGTCGTAGCTCAAGGCCATTCCATATTGGGGTTACAACATCAGATAGCTAGTCTGATGGAAAAGTTGAAGGACATTCAACCAATGCGGCCTGCAAGACCCAATGTATGGTGTACGCACTGTCTGATGGAGGGACACATGGTCACTGAATGTCCAAGGTTGTGAGGGCAGAACGCGGTGACTTCAGCAGTAGGGACACAGGGAACTCCACTAATAGGAGGAGTTGCATAGATAAACATTCAAGGACTATATCTGTCACAACCCCAGTACCCAGGTTTCCCCGCGCAACAAAATCATGTTGCAACTAAATATTGTGAGATATGCAAAAGCATGGGTCATCTGCCCCACTTATGCCCAATATTGCAAAAATACTCAAACATTCCAAACAACATATACTGTGAGTTCTGTGCTTCCACAACACACAACACAAAGTAGTGTAGAGCTCTGGAAGCATTAGCGAAACGATTGGACATGCCTTCATATAGAGTGAATGAGGCTCCCAGGGGATGAGGAGGAGGCATGAGAGGAGGTCGAGCTGGAGGAAGAGGACTTGTAAGATGTTACAACTGTGACCAAGAGGGCCATGTAGCCAGGGAATGTCCACTTCCTAGAAGACCATGGTGCTCTCAGTGGAGAGTTAATATGCAGGCAACAGAAGACTACCCAGAGCTAATTAAAAGATGGGAAGAAAGAGTGAGACAAAGAGGAGCTAATCTGGTAAATGAAGAGACAAGAATAGTAGAGGCTTAGGCTATGTAGAACGTAGCCATAGTGACACGAGGAGGAAAGAGAACCGGGGAAGATGCACAGACTACAGACTCGATAAAGCTGATAAGGCTAACATCTCCAAAGCCAGTGTTCAGGCCATAAAGACATAAGCAATACTTTAAAGAAGCAGTCGAAACATTTTCCAAACTTGGGGGGAGCAAAGGCATTGAGTTACCACATCCTAGAGCAGATAAGGAGAAATAGACTAGCACAAGCACTACAATTGAAGAATGCTTCTGGCTATTTCTAAAAATTGTAACCAATGCACCAATGCTAGAAAAATTGAAGCAGAATCCGGAGATGGTGGTGCAGGAGACCACAGAACCAGGGGAATCAAATGACACAACACAAAGATACATACGGAGAGTCAAAAGAAATAGGAGAAGAACAGGGAAAGAATTTCGTGTAAACACTCAAGTCGTGGGAATCCAAATTAAGGACACAATGCTTGACCTAGGGTTAGATGAAGACATTTTTCCAAGGAAGACATGGGAAGCATTCATAAGATAGAAGCTGGCATATTCACCAATCCAACTCTGGATGGTAAACCAATAATGAATTGTGCCCATAGGAAGGCTCGAAGAGGTCGAAGTCGATGTTGCGGGGGTAAAGACGTACACAGACTTCGAGGTGATAGAAATTATGGGGGATAAGGACCTCTATCCAACATTATTGCGGATTGAATAGGCTTTCGAGAACTATGAAATAATAGATTTGAAGAAGGAACTAATGATATTTGAAGACAGGGAAGTCAGGGTCACACAACCACTTGACCCATATCAAGGACCCCGATATACAAAGTCTGATGAAAACAGAGAGGATGCTCAACTTCTTGATCATATTTATCAAATGACAGTAGGGAAACGAGAAGATTATATCAACCTAACAACATGGGGGACTGTGAGTTGGAGAAGTGTTCAAAGCTCAGACTTAGGCTCAGAAATAGCTTGGGATGATTGGCAGCAGGGGGGATATGAGACAAATACAAGAAGATGCGCTAATATCAGAAGAATCAATTGGATTGGAACTGAGGTAAGAGAATATCCTACTTTATCAAATATGAAAGTTGTAAATACCTTTATTTCCAGGATAGAAGATAAAGTACCAGTGGACCATAGAGTCCCACTCATGGATGTGGCTTTACAATCCACATCAGCAAGGTGGTGGAGCAACCACTGTAACGCTCTGTCGCGGTGGGAAGGGGTTGCAACAGTGTTGAGGGCCAGATTTAAGGAAGAGGAAGGACCACAATTCACTGAAAAGTACCAAGGGGACTCTGACCCCAAAAAAAATTTACAATATTGTGAGGACCAATGGAAGAAAGCCAGGTACCTGGAGGAGTTGCAAGTACAGAAGTTTGTACATTCACTGGATTCGATTCCACAGGCTTGGTACCTAACTGAAGAGATGAAAAGAGGAGCCAATACTTGGCAAACAGTTGAGGATCAGTTTACACAATTATCTTCCTTTGAAGGAAAAAAAAAACCAGTCACACAAGCATTGCAGGCCATTAAAAGTGTATTGTTCTTTCCAGAGATTCAGGAGGATGAAGAACAACCGCTCCCAAACCAAAGCATTAGATAGTTGATAGCATGCAAAAAGACAAATAGTGAGATGAATGATGATGATATAGAAGGTATTAAACATTTATATTTCGAAGAAAAATAAGGGGAGTATGATATTCAAGAAGAACCGACAGTAGAAGGAATTCATCTGCTACCATTGAAGACCAAGAAGATGAACATTGGGGCATCAGAAAAGCCCAAAATTGCGTCAATTGGTGACTACTGGGATGCATAAACGACTAAGGAGACATTTAATCTACTACAGGAATATGAAGAATTGTTCCCATCCTCAGTAGCAGAGTTGAAAGGAATAAAAGGAGACATGGGGAAATGTGTATAATTTTGAAGCCTGACGCAAGACCAGTAAAGCACAGACCATACCATCTGAATCCAAGAGTGAAAAAAAAATTCAAGGCAGAGATTGATAAGATGCTAAAGGCAGGGTTGATATTCCCGGTGGAGGAAGAAGAGTGGGTAAGTCCTATAGTCATACAAAGTAAGAAGGAAAAGTTTGAAATTCGAGTCTGTGTTGACTACATGAGCCTGAACAATGCATGCATACATGACCCATTCCCCACTCCGTTCAGTGACGAGGTTCTCAATAATGTTGCGGGGAATGAAGCTTATTCATTTACGGATGGATTTTCAGGATACCATCAAGTAAGGATCGCTGAAGAAGATAAGAAGAAGACAACTTTCACAACCGAATGGGGCTCATTTGCATATCATGTAATGCCATTCGGGTTGAAAAATGCACCTGCAGTATTTTCACGGATTGTTATAGTAGCATTTCAGGAATATATCCATAAATTCCTGGAAGTATATATGGATGAATGGACAGTTTACAGCCTATTAAAGAACCATGCAACGTTGTTAAGAATAATGTTTGACAGATGTAGGCAACTCTAGATTTCATTAAACCTCAAGAAGTGCATCTTTGTAGTACCCTTTGGGACGCAACTAGGACATGTTGTGTGCAAACAAGGGGTTTGCATTGATCCAACAAAAGTGGCAATTATAATCAACATAGAGGCTCTAGGAACTGTGAAGAAGTTAAGGTCGTTGCTGGGCCACAGTGGCTACTATAGGCAATTCTTCCGAAACTATGCGAAGATAACAGCCCCATTGGAGAAGCTGTTGCGGAAATCGGAGCAATTCAATAGGACATATGAATTTACTACTGCTCTGAATACCCTGAAAGAAAAATTGGCAAGCGCGCCTATATTAGTTCATCCTAATTGGGACAAGCAATTTCATGTCCACATTGATGCTTCCAGTAGTGCACCTGGAGCGGTTATGGCTCAACCAGGAGATACTTCAGTTGATCACCCAATTTATTTTCCAAGTTGGAAGTTGTCAACAACTGAAAGGAACTACACCACAACAGAGTGAGAAGAATTAGCAATGGTGTATTCCCTTCAAAATTTTTGCCACTACCTATTAGGAGGTATGTTTAAATTTTTCACAGGCCATTCAGCTTTAAAGTACCTAGTTAACAAACTAGTCCTGGAAGGAAGGATCTGTAGATGGCTCCTACTGTTTCAGGATTTCACCTTCGAGGTGATAGTTAAGCCCAGAAGACTGAATGTCGGTCCTGACCACTTGTCAAGGCTAGAAAATGGAGAAAATGGAGGGTCCCTGGATGATCACCTGCCAGATGCTAATATTTTTAGAGTAGAAGCCATCCCAGAATACTTATACCATATAGAAACCTATCTAACAACAGGATGGTGCCCAAATGAATATACAGCAGCCCAGAAAAGTCATTTGGTAGTCAGAGCAGCAGAGTATCAACTAATAGCGGGACACCTATACAAGATGGGCTTAGACCATTTCTTGTGGAGATGCATATTGGATCATGAAAGGGATGATATATTGTGGGAATGCCATTTTGGAGTTGCGGGAGGACATGTCGGGGCAAAACCAACTGCGAGGGAGATACTACAGGCAGGATTATGGTGGCCCACAGTACACCTAGACAATAAGGCATTTGTAAAAAAATGCAATGTGTGCTAGAGGACGAGACGTCCATCACACAGAGACGAGCTACCACTTCACCCTGTAAAATAATTGCAGCCATTTGAGAAATGGGCCGTTGATTTTATAGGACCAATAGCACATGTCGCAAGACACTCACAGACCAGGTACGTCATTACCGCAACAGACTATCTGACCAGGTGGGCAGAAGCGGTACCAGTGAAGGATTGCATGACCAAAAAAACAGCTCGATTTATATTCGAAAATATCATCAGCAGATTTGGCTACCCTAGAAGTTTGACCAGCGATCAAGGTACACAATTTATCAATTCAACGATCAGATCTCTGCTACAAAATTTCATGGTACAACATCATAAAAGAAGTCCGTACCATCCACAAGCAAAATTTGGTACAATAGAAGAATTTAATAAGATTCTAGAAAAGGGGCTAATGAATATTTGCAATGCTGATCGAGATGACTGGGATGAATGTATACTAGCAACTTTGTGGGCGTATAGAACAACTGTCAAAAGACTAAACAACCAGACCCCGTTCCAGCTGGTGTACGGGAGGGAAGTAGTAGTACTGGCCGAATTTGTCGTACTGAGCCTGCTAATTGCATCATCACTACATTTATCAGAGGAAGAATCATTGAAAGAGCGATTACAAGAGCTACAAGAACTTGAAGAGGATAGGTTTTTAGCGGAGTTTCATCAGACTGTCCAGAGAGACAGACAAAAAGCTTGGCATGACCGCCATATTAGGCGCAAAACATTTATGGTCGGAGGAAAATTTTTAATGTATGACAACAAGTTCCAAAAGTTCCCAGGTGTTATCACCCTAGTAATTCTTAGGTCGTGGGATTTTGGTTTATAGTTAAAGAAAACCAGGGGTAACTAAGAACTTCTTTTGAAATCTAGGATCTAGCCTTCCTAAATTCCGGAGAGGGATCTCTCCTCAAGATTTAGCTTGATTTTGTTATAAGATTTTAGGCTAGGTATGATTGGACAATTGGTTTGTTTTGAAAGTTTGGTGGGAATAAAAGGTACTTCAAGGTAAACCACAGAGGGATCTACCAGACCATTGGGCTATGGAGTCAACTTCTTGGCAAGCAGAGTTGGGAAATAAGGTCAAAAGATCAAATGTACTAAGGGTAGGGTAGATGACCTTCAAAGGGTTTGGAATAGGCTTTTTGATGAAATGGAAAGATTTAAACAAAAGGGAAATTAAGAATCCTTACGTTACAGAACTGAAGATGAAAGAAAGGGGTCAAATAGGGACTAAGAGCATTTAAGAATTATTAAGTCCGGTTATCAACAAAAAACATATCAATGAGTAACTAGTAAAAAACAGGGAGCTTTTTAACACTAATCCTGTTTAAGCTTTCCTAGTTAATCATTCAAGACAGAAAACATGTAAATGTATGTATGGAACTTAGAAAGATAGATAGTGAAAACAAGAAAATACTTGACTTATCTGATCAACACAAGAATCCTGAGTTATGATGTTTGTTTGACTTATTTCCAGTCTGCTGTTTTACAAATCGACTCACAAAAACTCCAATGTATTCAACAAAAATGTCTATAGTAGTCTTGAAAAAATTTATTCCACCCTTAATACTTCAAAAAGAGAAGTATTTATACAAAAATTATTACAAAATATCTGAGAGACATGTAGGAATATCTCTAGGCAAAAATAAAGATTATTACATAGAAAGAGAGACAACTGCAAAAAAAACTAGCAATCTGTCCTCTTATCAAATAAAAAATAGGACTAATTATCTTAACTTCTTGCTTTGTTGTAGCTGCTGAAAATGTTTGCTGGCATTTTGGAACACGATCTTTGGAAGATAACTTGAAAGACACTATTTCCATTTCACATCCTTTAACCTGTGCTTTATCACTGATGCTCTTTACGTTGTTTATTTACTGCTTTACTGTTGTAAAATAAGGAATAATCTGTAGTAAAAAATCATTTTGACTGATACTCTTTGACTCTGCTACTTACCCTGATACACTTTGACTGCAAATCTTTATATCAAGTCAGTGAATTCCTGCCATTGTTCTGCACTGGGAATTCTCATATTTTTCAATTTCCTGTAGCTTTCATCTGCCTCTGTATACTTAGAAAAATTGGGTTTGATAATGAAAATATGTTTGATCTCATTTTGTAGAAAGAACAAGTTCTCAAAATATTCCAAAATAACTTTACTAGTAGGAGACCCTTGTGGTAAAGGTTTGCTAACTTGATCTTTGGCATAAGCCCTTATTGTGTTGTCATAATCCTTCTGTCCCATTAAATTTTCATTCAAAGCATGAATGTCTGGAAGGCCTACTTGTGTTAGTACTATGTATTTGGCCCAAAATATTGTGATTTCCAAGTTCATGTCTTTACATATTTCCTCCAAATTATTCATCATATTCCTCTTATTCAGGACATTCTTGATTTGCAGTATGCTTTCAGTTCTATCTTGAATTTTTAGCTCTTCAAGCTCCTCTCTGTGTTTGCTGTTCAGAAATGTAATAAGCTTCAAAGCTTGAGCAGGTTTGTCAGCCAGTTCTTCTTTTGTCTTCTGAATTTCTATTTGGGTTGCTTTGAGTAATTCCTTCTGTTCATAAATAATTTGGATTGAAGGCCACTGTAAATGTATGCCTTGAATGATGTTGTTCCAAAGATAATTCTTGATATAATATACCTATTCACTAAGATTAACTTGTTGTTGTAGAATCTTTACTCGCTCCTGCAATCTGTTGGCTCTCTGCTCATGTCCCTTAGATGTAATCAATGCATCTCTGTTTGATGTTTCAAGATTTCGGATTGTGCCTTTTAAGTTGATTATCTCTTTATATTTTAGGGACATGTCTTTCATAGCCTTTACTATGTCAGTTGTTTCACCTGTGATGTAGATGATGAAGTGGCAGAAATATCTTTAGATGTAATTGACACTGCAGTTGCCAATACTCCTTTTGGTGCTAAATGTTCTACCAATGTAGAGGGAACAACTGTACTGACAGTTGGAATAACTTTGGGAATGGAGACTTCATGTGCTTTCTTCATTGTTTCATTTTCCTTCATTAAGGTTTCTATTTGATTTTCCATCTCTTTAATCTGAGCTGTCATCTTTAAAACTAGCTTCATAGTTTCATCCTTTTCTATTTTTTCCTGGAGGATTTCTTTAGCCTGTGGGTGCTCACTCTGTGGAAATTTGAGTTGCTTTCTCAAGGCAAAAATATCTTCATTCTTCTGCCTTATCAATTTCTTAGCAACTTCAGTATTGGAGGGATCCACTCCAGTTTCTGTCACCAAATCTTTTAAGGACTTGATCCTCAAATCATTAGCATGTAGAGACGCTTTATCTAATTTCATTTGAGTTTGTAAATTAGATACAGTTTTTTGAAGCATGGTAGCACTCATGGTTTTGCTAACTACCTTTGAATATAGCATCTATGAAGCACTTCTATGAAACTCTATCTGGTCAAGTTCATGTATTGTATCAACATTTACTTCAAACTCTGTTTTTCTGTAATCTGTGGCTGACTTTGGATCTGTGACTACTAGCTGGAGAAAAGACATGATCATTTTATTTGTTGAGCAATCAAAGGCTGTCACAAGTCTATCTTTATCTCCTGGTTTTTCCTTTAGAAGTTTAGAATAAACCTCATTCTCAATTTCCTCATTCTTTTCCCTGATCTGCTTGAACCTTATCTGGATATCAAAATCAATTTCTTCTGTTGATTTAGAGGAAGAGGGAGCTTCTGTATTTATCTCTGCTTTAATCATTTCTTTGCCTTTTCCCTGTGATAGTACCTACTCATTCTGAATTTCTCTAAGTGTTTCATTAACAATCATTGTGGCCTCATCATCTGTTTGCTGACCATTATTATCATCTACATCTATGACTCCTTCTTCTATAGTAGTCATTCTAGCCTTCTTGTTGTAGTCTGTTTTAAATTTATTTTCAATAATTATTTCTGCCAAATAGCCTTCTTCTTTTCTAGGCATTTTATTAGATACTTCTGTTTGTTGGCCAAGTGTAACCACCTGTGTAGTGTCCATCTACTTTTCCTGCGGGCTCTATGTTTGCATCTCCTGAATATCATCAATCAAAGTGTTTGCAACCCATTCCATTTGATTAGCATACTTTTCAATTAGAGGCTTTGACTCATGGAGGAATGGGGTTAACTTACACTTGACCCTGAGGTTACTTAAAATACCTTGAGGGTCATAGTTCTAGTAAAAGCTTTCTTGGAACTTGAATGTTAATAATTTGCTGATTACCTATTTCAAAGCATCTCTGCTATTGATTATGAAGGGGCCAATTTGACTTTTTAACTTGAACTGTGCTTTCTTTTTGGAGGCTATGAAATTCACTACATCTGCATTCAAAATCTGCCTCAAGTACTCCAGAGAAAAAATTCTAGTAGTTAGAAACTTGGGTAATTTGTAAGGAGCCAAAAGTGCACCATATACTCTAATTTCTGTGTGATTCTTGTACAAATACCAGTCTCCAACCTTACAGTTTTCAAACAACTGTAAAATTCTTTTGATTTCTTCATTAATCCTTGGTGGCTCTGCTTTGTTTAGTAAACTCATGGCAGGTTTAATAAACAAATCATCGAAGTCTCTGTAGCTGTATTCACTGCTATTTTTCCTGAGTAGAGAAGTCCAAAATATCACTGAAAGAGGTTTACCTTCCACATCCATCTTCTGTAATTCAATTGGAAAATTATCTGCCTGAGAAAATAGGAAGAGATGTAATAGATATGATGAATATCTGAACACTCCTTCATCAGGGAGTTTAACTAACTGATAATGCATATTATCAGCAATGAATTTGGCAAAGTTGAAGACCAGTTCTGGCTGTTGTCTTAGAGAAAAGGTAGAGAGGAAACCTAGAATGGAGGCATCTGTAAATTCATCATTAGCATAGCCTAGAATGAATGATAGCATGGAAATGATTTGTCTGGAGCCCTCAGGGAAATCAAAAGTATCATAAGGTGATTTACCTTAGGAAGGTTAACATGATTAGGCACGAAGTTTTGAAGGATCTCAAACTTCCTAGGGAAATCCAGGTCTAAATACATTTGAGTCAAATCTTCAATGGACAATGAGACTGCTCGTGGATCATGGATTAATTGGAGCATGTCATTGATGGCTTCAACAGTTATGTAAAACAGGACCTCACTACATTTTTTCACCATGCATCTCTAGTCAGGGATATAGTGCAACTGACATAACCTAATGAAATCTTGAGCTGGATATGTGATGGGAACCACTTATTTAGGCAAGTTGGAGTTCCATATAGGTATATCATTTGCCACTTTCTTCTCAAATTTTTCCTGACACCGGCTATGTACTTCAAGTAGATCAAATTCTAAGGTAGCATTAGCAATTCTATAATCTAAATCAATCAAGGGATTGCTCTCTTCAGAGGTGACAGGTGGCTGCACTTCAGTGGAATCTGCAGTTAGGATGGGAGTAGGTTTATCAATTTTTGAAGGTTTAGGATTTGGAAGCTTGCTGGAGGCAGGCTTCTGAGGTTTGGGACCTCTAGTCCTAGGAGTGACCTGCTTTTTTGTCATTTTGAATGAAACTGAGCAATATTAGACTATTTTCTCAACTCTTTTTGGAAATGGAAGGTCAATTAAGCTGCTTTTGGGAAAAATTCGGAATTTGGGCGAGGGTTTTATGATGAAAACGCATATTTTTCAATGTCCAGAGGACTGGAAAGGGATTTCGAAGGTTTTTTTAGTAATTCAAAGGTATTTTAACTGTGGAAATAGCTTTTGGATGGTTAAAAACTCTTCAAAACTGAATTAAGCGGAAGTGGAAAATTCTGGGAAAATTTTGACAGAGTTTCCCCTGTTTCTTCAAGGTTTGAGTACTTTTGGAAGGTTTATATTTTCAAAGTGTTTTGATCTTGTCCTTTGAAATTTGAAATTTTGCAGGTTGGATTACAAAAAATACCTTGAATAGGTATGGTTGCGGTCGAAGAGGTTTTTCAGGTTGTACCAGTCTTCAAACTGGTTGCAGCTGTTTGGTAGAAGGTACTGAGGAGGTGAATTTAAGAGGGGAAATGGCTTTTAGAATTATGAACTGGTTCGAAAACAACTCCGAAATGGTGTTTGTGATTAATTTCTAAGAGGGAAAAAGCACAAATGCATGCAAACAATAAAAACTAAGGTTGAAACCTTAAGTTTTATTAATACAAATAACATTTATTACAGGTCGAAATTAATGGCGGGAGCGGTTTTTGTATTTGAAGGCGAAACCATTAGTGGTTATCACATTGATTCTGGGCGGTAAACAATTTTTCGTTTTTGCAATGTGATCCAGTGAAAATGAGACACGTAGCAGATGGTGGTTTTGGGAAACAAATTTTATCACAAAATTTTTTTCCAACTTCACCCGATCACTTTTGTAATGCGATATGAGATCTGCGACATCGGATTTGATTGAGCGATGCGAACGGCTGAGATGCATCGAGAAGCTGCGGGGAAACAAGGTGGGACCGGGTTTTTTGATATGCGTCATTGATTTGGTAAGTGAAGATCTACGGTCATGTTTTAATGCGATGGTGAATGGTGGGGCAAGGGAAGGTTTATCACATTCGATTTAGAATTTTAGATTACTGAGATAATATTGATCGGAGGGATGGGAATGAATGCGAGGGTGCATAGCTATTTGATGGATTTTTATGTATAAAATGGGTTTATACATAGAATGGGGCGGGTTTAAATGATTAACCAAGGTTTAATCTATGGTAAAGGGATATATACCGGGGGAAGGGGTGAGGTTAAAATGTTAACCTTGGGTAAAGCTTGTGCGAGAAGAATGATGAAAGTATTTACAACGGATAAGTGGGAAAATTTTCTTTTATTCCAAACATATAAAATATGTATGAAAACTGTTTTTCGTATTTTTATTTTATTATATAGTTTTAGATTTATTTCAAATTCTAAAACTATATGGGAGCGGGAATATTTTTTTATGGGTAGTTTTGTGTCAAAGGGGTAATTTCGGGATGTTTTTCAACATGTTTTTAATATCTTTGACACAAAATCATATAATAGGGGGGTTTTGGGTTAAAAATAAAAATAAGTTATATTAATAGGACTAGGATATTTGATAGGGAGTTAATAAAATATGTTAAGTGTTAATATGAAAAGGGACAATGAATACTCAAAAAATCATAAATAAAACTAAGGAAAGTGAAAATTAGAGTAAAGCTTTATTTCCATAACTCATTCACTTTTTACTTGGTATATCATATTTTTTGAGGGTTTTATGCTTTGTAAAATAGAGGAAGTTAATCAAATGGACCTTTTTGTAACATTTAAGTCAGAAAAGAGTTTTTACTTATGAAGTAAAATGGTGATGAGTGCATGAAGGGGTAAATGATGAAATTTTTTGGGATTAATATAAAAACTTAACATTTTCAACTAATTAGTCATTGAGCCTTGGGTCTAGTCCCAACAAAATTCAAGGAAATGCCTTGAGCCTCTTTGACTGATAGTCTTGAATATCAAATTGCTATGGGGAGGGGAAATTATTTATTTATAGCCCAGTGAAATATATTTACAATGATGTATCCCACCTTCTTCTACCTACCCAGTCATTATCTTCTAACATTTTTTCCTTCTATTTTAATCAGGTGCATTTGAACTAGCAACCTTACAACATTTTATTCTTTTTGAAAGCAGTAAACTATCTAATTCTACACTTATTTCAACCAAGGATCCATATTGAACTATTGGATTCTTTTATTCTCTACCTAACTACTGAATTTTCATGATTAAACTGTATGACAATTGTTTATTCTCTATCTACAACATTTGAAATTGAAAGATGATGAGTCAATATTAAATTGTTCAACTCATCACAGACTATGGCATTTATTGACACTCTGCCATAATCAACTGCAAAAGGTAAAATTAGTGGCATTTAGACTTGCACACTTTCATGTTTTATTCATCTTTTTTCTTTTTGGGGTATATTATTTTTTCTAAGTCCTTTGATTTTTTTATTTTTTACAAAATATGGGAAAATAACTTGCAGACAACAAAGTTTGTACATATTTACAAGATTACCATAAGTCAAGTCAAAATTATGAATCCTATATTTATAGGTTACTAACACCAGGTAAACTAAGAATGCATTGGCTGGGACCGTACCATGTGATTAAAATCCGAGATTCAGGAGCAGTTCGGTTAGCATAACTAGATGGCCAGATATTACTAGGATGGTGTAGAAATTATATAACATATGCATTTATATATCCAGATTCTCTTGATCTCACAATATTTATCTTCTTGCTAAATACAAAATCCTTCCATTGTTAATCTTTTGCGGAAATTTACAACTCAATTGCAAACAAATGAAGCAATAAAAAAAATCGCACATAACACAGTTGTTTAACAGGAAAGCCTGAAGCTAAAAACCCCAACTATCATATATTATGTATCATGGAGATCATGTAACAATCTCATACAAAGCTTATTACATTAAGCTCTCAGTACAATACAATCGTCACACACTAACATGAAGAGATATGCAAATCCATGCACTAATTTCTTGCCACCTGATAGCCTGCCTCCACTGCGTAATCCCTACTTAAGAAGACCCCTGAATGAATTCGAATTGGCCTTGAATTGACTGCGCAATCCTCATTGGAAACTCCAATGTGTGTGTGATGCAATCAATGCATCACTATAGTCACAACGGATAGTCCATCTCACCCTTTCACCTATCTATCCACTGGGTCTCCATAGGAACTGACATGCACTGTAGTTAACTATTGTATTTGTTTAGTTGATTAGTGAGTTATTATTTGTGAATTAATTAACTAATTAATTCACTCCACTCTCACTAGTGTATCATTCAGTTAGACTAGATACTGTTGAGATTCAACAAGATGATGATCTTAGTGAAAAGAGTCGCCTTCACTAAGTGGGCCCGCAGGCTATTTTTGGCGCAAGTCTATTTTTAGACTATGTTTATTTTTAGACATGGTGATCATATTTCAGAAGTTGCAGGATGCTATTTGTGGATGGTTGGTCAAGTTGGAAAAATAGATGAAATTCTGTTTTTAGAATATTGAGCGAATTCTATTTATAGATCGCTGATCTAAAAATAGATGCATGTCGATTATTATTAGCTCTTAATAATAATCAGACAAAAAAAATCAACTTATTCTCTTGGAGCACTTTATTTCAGCGTACAAATTTGGAAAATCAGTGGGCTGAAGGAATTACGCAATTCCTAGGGTTGAATGGTGGTTCATACATGGAGGATTCAGTTATAAATAAAGTGGCAAAGTTATGACATAGTTGGAAGAGTAGTTCATGGAGTTGTATTCAGTTTAAATCAACTAAAATGAGTTAGACTCAGTTGAGCTAGTTGTATCTAGTTTAATTCAATGATACACTAGTGAGAGTGGAGTGAATTAATTAGTTAATTAATTCACAAATAATAACTCATTAATCAACTAAACTTATACAACAGTTAACTACTTGCATGCCAGATCCAGTGGAGACCTAGTGGAGAGATAGGTGAAACGATGAGATAGACTATCCGTTGTGACTATTAGTGATGCATTGATTGCATCTACATATACATTGGAGATGCCAATGATAATTATGCAGTCAAGGAGAGTGGGATTGCATCAAATTGGTCTTTGTAATCAACTTGGATTGCATAGTGGAGGCAGGCTATCAGGAGGGCAAAAATCAGTGCATGGATTTGCATATTTCATCTTGTTAGTGTGTGACGATTGATTGTACTGAGAGCTTGATGTACTAAGCTTTGTATGAGATTGTTACATGATCTCCATGATAGATAATATATGATAGTTGGGGTTTTCAGCTTCAAGCTTTCCCGTTAAACAATTATGTTATGTGCGATTGTTTTTATTTATGCTTCACATGTGTTTGCAATTGATCTTCCACAAAAGATTAACAGTGGAATGATTCTGTATTTTGCAAGAAGTTAAATATTGTGAGATCAGGGGAATCTAGGATATATGCATGCTTAATGTATATAATTTCTACATGGTATCAGAGTAGTGTTAATTCTTGAAGATTGAAATTGTGAAGAATTGTTGAGTTTGTGTGGGTGGACAATTCGAATTTGCAGCAGAAAATTCTTGGTGCAAAAGTTGAGTATACATTGAAATGTCTTTCAATGGGTTGCGATTGGAGTATGCCCTTGATGGCAGCTTGAATTACATAGCCTGGAAGGACAGGATTGAGGCAGTACTAGAGGATAATGGACTGAAGGAGTTCATCGATAGCGATGTTCCTTAGCCAAATTCTAGTGATGTTGCAGGACTTGATGCATGGAAAAAGAAGGTAGCAAAGACAAGAAGAATTCTGTTGGAAGGTGTGAAGGACCATATTGTGTCCGGCCTTCATGGGAAAGCCACTCCATTTGCAATGTGGAAGGCTTTGACAATTTTTTTCCAAATCAGAAGTGACCAGAGGAAGTTGGCGCTTAAATACAAGCTCAGAAAAATAAAAATGGAGAAGGGCGACAGTATTCCAAAATATCTCACGAAGTTTTTCCATTGCAAGGATGAACTGGCAAGTGTGGGGGTTACTGTTGATGATGAATAATTGGTGAGCTTGGCTCTCCTTGGGCTTTCGAAGATTTGGCATAGCTATGAAGACTCTGTCAATGGACGGGAGAAACTGTTGGGATGGGAGCGACTTTGGTCAGATCTTGTGCAGGAGGAGATAAGGCAGAGTACCAGGGATGGTTCTTCATCGAAGAATGAAGATGAAGAAAATTTTTCTTTGGCTGCCAAAGCAAGGAAAGGGAAGGGAAAAAAATTTCCTTCAAAATCCAAAGCTAAAGGCAAGAAGCAGGATTTGTCCAAGGTGAAGTGTTTTCACTGTCACGAACATGGGCATTTCGCCACTAACTGCCCACAGAAGAAGAAGAAAAAGAAGGTTTCTAGAGCTGCAGCTAGAGAGGCCTTAGCCTCACAATTTGAAATTGATTTCTCTTTGGTCGCATGCTTGGTTTCAAGCGCAATGGGATCGGTGTGGTATCTTGATAGTGGTGTGTCTTTCCATATGACGGGAGACAAGGAGTTGTTTAGTGACTTGGAGGAGAAGGACCTCCAGATGCATATAGAGATGGGAGACGATGGTCGGATAGTGCGATAGGAATTGGGACCATTACCTTTGAGAGGGATTCCGGTAATCCATTCTTGTTGAAGGATGTTATGCATGTTCCAGTTCTGAAGAAGAACTTGGTCTCGGTCGCAATGCTGGAAGACAAAGGTTATGATGTTGTTTTCAGTGAGGGAAAAGCCTTCCTTCGACATAAAAAAATGGGTCAAACCAAGAAGATAGGGGTCTGAATTAAGAATCTCTACAAGCTGGAGGTAGATGGTTGTGCTGCAATGATGGGCAAAGCAGAAGAAGTGGTGAGCCAGGATGAGGGAAAATTATGGCACAGGAGATTGGGCCATCTTCACCATGGCGCTTTGAAGATTTTTTAGCAGATTTCTACTGGACTTCCAAAGGGTACTCTTGTGCCGTGAGATCAGTGCAAGGGATGTACTATGGGTAATTTTGTGAAGACCACCTTTCATGAGAAGGAGAATCTTCCTTCGGTGATCCTGGAGAGAATTCACACAAATGTGTGTGGACCTTTCTCAGTTGCTTCAATAGCAAAACATAGGTATTATGTTATATTTGTTGATGACTATTCTCGTAGATGCTGGATCTTATTCATGCAGAAGAAGAGAGAAACATTCTCAAAGTTATGTGAGTTTAAAGCATTGGTGGAGAAGGAGTCGGGGAAGCAAGTGAAGGCTCTACGGAGCGATAATGGTGGTGAATATATCTCGGGTGAATTCAAAGACTTCTGTAGCAAAGAAGGAATTCGAAGAGAACTCATAGCGCCTCATAACCCATAGTAGAATGGGGTCGAGGAGAGAAAGAACGGAATGATCGTGGGTGATGCACGAGTTATGCTGCATGACTAGGGCCTACCAACGCACTTGTGGGCGGAAAGCATGCAACACTGTAGTTTATGTGCAAAACCGTTGTCTTCATAGAGTACTTGGCATGATTACACCTGAAGAAGCTTTTACTGGTAAGAAGCCTGATATTTCTCATTTGAAGATTTTTGGCTCATATGTTTACATTCATGTGACTAAGGACGCCAGGAAGAAGCTGGAGCCGTCTGCAGAAGTTGGGATATTTTTTGGGTACACAGAAACACCCCATAATTATCGTGTGTATTTTCCAAATAGTCTGATGACTGTGGTGCGACGGGATATAAAATTCAATGAGGTGAAAGCCATGAAGTTGTCGCTTGAAAGGGAGCTACACTTGCATTCAGAGGAGGAGATACTTGTTCCCAAAGATGAGTGTCTAGATGTGGATTAGCCACATGAGGAGATTCATGGAGTGGAGGAGTCAACTCATGCAGAACCAAACATCAGACAAGGTAGAAAGTGTACCACAAAAGCTAAGAGAATGAAGGTTAATGCGGCACATAATGTAGGAGTTCCTACATCACAGTGCAGACAGAGACAGTCACCTGACCGTTATATTGGATACATGGCTCTTATGAGCAAGTGTATCGTGATAGAGCCATATTCTTTCGAAGAAGCAGTGCAGGAGCCCACATGGGTGGATGCCATGGTGGAGGAGTATGACTCCATTGTCAGAAATAGTGCTTGGGAGATTGTTCCAAGGCCGATGGGTAAATTAGTTGTAGGATCAAGATGGATCTACAAGGTAACGCAAGTTGTTGATGGGAGTGCCAATAAGTATAAGGCAAGATTTGTTGCTTGGGGCTTCTCACAGATCGAGGGGTTTGAATATGAAGAAATTTTTGCACATGTTGCATTGTATTCTTCCATACAGACCATCCTTGCTCTCTCAGTGCAGATGGGTTGGCACATTCGTCAGATGGATCTGAAGACTACGTTCCTTAATGGGATCATTGAGGAAGAGGTGTACATTGAGCAGCCTGAAGGATTTGAGATCTTTAGCAGTGAGTAGCATGTGTGCAGGCTCAAAAGAGTGCTATATGGGCTGAAGCAAGCACCTCATGCTTGGTACACATAGATCGACAAATATTTCACTGGACTTGGCTTCACTAAGAGTGAGGCGGATGCAAACCTATACCAAATTTTGGTGGAGGGTAAGATTTTAATCATTGTTCTTTATGTTGATGATTTAATACTAATGGGTGATGAGCAGTTGATACACTCATGCAAGGCAGATCTTGTGAAGGAGTTTGAGATGAAGGATTTGGGCCTCCTTCATTATTTCCTTGGATTGGAGATATGGCAGCGAGAAGGTGAACTGTTTGTGTCTCAAGGCAAGTATGCCCGGGAGATACTGGAGAAGTTTCACATGCAAGGCTGCAAGCCTATCGACACTCCTCTTCCAGGAAATTGGAGGAAATAGGATGCTACATTGGAAGAGGTAGTGGATGCCACTGTTTATCGATAGTTGGTGGGTTCACTCATGTATTTATTTAATACAAGATCGGACATATGCTATGCGGTGAACCAACTTTCACAAGCGATGGTTAAGCCTACCAAGCTCTTTTGGAAGGCAGGCAAGCATGTCCTGAGATATCTCAGGGGCAAATCTGAGTATGGCTTATGGTAGAGACAGACGGATGAGGTGAAGTTGCATGGATTCACTGATGCAAATTGGGTAGGCAGCGCAACAGACAAAAGAGCACATTAGGAGGTATTTTCAGTATTGGATCTACAACAGTTTCTTGGTATAGCAGGAAACAAATATCTGTGGCACTCAATTCAGTGGAAGTAGAATAAATGGTAGCAAGTCAAGCTGCATGTGAGGCTATATGGATGAGGAAGATCCTGGTTGGTTTGTTCGGTTTTCATTTAGATCCTACAGTGATACATTATGATAATCATAGTTGCATTAAAGTCTCGATTAATCATGTGTTTCATGATAGATCTAAACATATTGATATCCGGTATCATCATATCAGAGATTGTGTGCAACGGAAGATCATGTTTCTTCAGTACATTCCTACGGAAGATCAGGATGCAGATATTTTGAAGAAGGCGCTCACCAGGAGAAAATTCGAATACCACAGAGGCTAGATCGGGGTGAAGTATAATCCCTATCTTGTTGAGAGGGAGTGTTGAGATTCAACAAGATGATGAGCTTAGTGAAAAGAGTCGCCTTCACTAAGTGGGCCCGCAGGCTATTTTTGGCACAAGTCTATTTTTAGACATGGTGATCATGTTGAGATTGCAACAAGATGATGAGCTTAGTGGAAAGAAGTCGCCTTCACTAAGTGGGCCCGCAGGCTATTTTTGGCGCAAAGTCTATTTTTAGACTATGTCTATTTTTAGATATGTCGATCATATTCTATGAGTTGCAGGATGCTATTTGTGGATGGTTGGTCAAGTTGGAAAAATAGATGGACTTCTATTTTTAGACATATTGGGCGGAATCTATTTTTGGATTGCCAGTCTAAAAATAGATATGTCGAATATTATTAGCTCTTAATAATATTTGGACTCTAAACATTATCTTATTCTCTTGGAGCACTTTAGTTAAGTGCACAAATGTGGCACAGGAGCTGACAGAAGGAATTACGCTATTCCTGAGGGTTAAGTGGAGCTATTGCATGGAGACTTCAGTTAGAACTCATGTGAGAGTGGTTAGTGGAGTTGATTGAGGTAGTTGGTGGAGTTGTGTTCAGTTTAACTCAGTTAGACACAGTTGAGCTAGTTGTATCTAGTCTAACTAATTGATACACTAGTGAGAGTGGTGCGAATTAATTATTAATTAATTCACTAATTATTAACTCATTAATCAACTAAAGAATACATCAGTTAACTACAGTGCATGGACAGTTTTAGTGAAGACCAGTGGAGAGATAGGTGAAAGAGCAGTGTGACTATCAGTTGTGACTATACTGGTGCATGAGTTTGCACCACACATTGATGGAGATGCCAATGAGGATTGCGCAGTGCAAGCCAGGTGGATTCGAACTCATTCAGAGCCCATATTCAGCAGGGATTGCACAGTAGAGGCAGGCTAGCAGGTGGCAGTGGATCGGTGCATGGATTTGCTAGATCAAGACCTGATTAGTGTGTAGCGATTGGAGATATTTAGAGCTTGTGATTAGCTTTGTATTATGATTGTTACATGATCTCTGTGACATATATTATATAGATAGTTGGGGGTTTTCAGCTTTAAGCTTTCCCATAAATCACTGTGTTAATGTGTGTGAATTTCTATGGTTTTAATGTGTGCATGCAATTGATTTAATTTCCGTATATGATGATCAATGGTGGAATAGATTTTGTATTGTGCATGAAGTCAAATAGTGTATGACCAGGAGAATCTTAGGCATATAACATATCAGTTATATAATTTCTATAGATCATATTTCAGAAGTTGCAGGATGCTATTTGTGGATGGTTGGTCAAGTTGGAAAAATAGATGAAATTCTATTTTTAAAATATTGGGCGAAGTCTATTTATAGATCGCTGAACTAAAAATAGATGCATGTCGATTATTATTAGCTCTTAATAATAATCCGATAATAAACATAAACCTATTCTCATGGAGCACTTTATTTTAGTGTACAGATTTGGAAAATCAATGGGCTGAAGGAATTACACAATTCCTAGGGTTGACTAGTGGTTCATGCATGGAGGACTCAGTTAGAACTGAAGTGGAAAAGTTATGATAGAGTTGGAAGAGTAGTTCATGGAGTTGTATTCAGCTTAACTCAGTTAAAGTGAGTTAGACTCAGTTGAGCTAGTTGTAACTAGTCTAATTGAATGATACACTAGTGAGAGTGGAGTGAATTAATTAGTTAATTAATTCACAAATAATAACTCATTAATCAACTAAACTTATAAAACAGTTAACTACTTGCATGTCAGATCCAATGGAGACCCATTGGAGAGATAGTTGAAAGGGTGAGATAGACTATCTGTTGTGACTACTAGTGATGCATTGATTGCATCTACATATACATTGGAGATGCTAATGATAATTACGCAGTAAAGGAGAGTGGGATTGCATCGAATTGGTCTTTGTAATCAGCTTGGATTGCGCAATGGAGGCAGGCTATCAGGAGGGCAGAAATCAGTACATGGATTTGCAGATTTCATCTTGTCAGTGTGTGACGATTGATTGTACTGAGAGCTTGATGTACTAAGATTTGTATGAGATTGTTACATGATCTCCATGATAGATAATATATGATAGTTGGGGTTTTCAGCTTCAGGCTTTCTCGTTAAACAACTGTGTTATGTGCGATTGTTTTTATTTATGCTTCACATGTGTTTGCAATTGATTTTCTGCAAAATATTAATAGTGGAATGATTTTGTATTTTGCAAGAAGTTAAATATTGTGAGATCAGGGGAATATAGGATATATGCATGCTTAATGTATATAATTTCTATAGATACAACTAGCTCAATTGAGTTTAACTGCAATAACTGAGTTAAAATGAATAACAACTCCATGCACTACTCTTCCAACTCTGTCATAACTTTGCCACTTCAGTTCTAATTGAGTCCTCTATGCATGAACCACCAGTAAAACCTAGGAATTGCGTAATTCCTTCAGCCCAATGATTTTCCAAATCTGTATACATAAATAAAGTGCTCCAAGAGAATAAGTTGTTGTTTATTATCAAATTATTATTAAGAGCTAATAATAACTAACATGTATCTATTTTTAGATTGAAAATCTATAAATAGACTTTGCCCAATATCCTAAAAACAGAATTTCATTTATTTTTCCAACTTAACTAACCATCCACAAATAGCATCCTGCAACTTCTGAAATATGATCACCATGTCTAAAAATAGACTTACACCTAAAAATAGTCTACGGGCCCACTTAGTGAAGGTGACTGATTTTCACTAAGCTTCATCATCTTGTTGAATCTCAACACTCCCTCTCAACAAGATAGGGATTATCCTTCACCCTGATCCTGCCTCTATGGTATTCCAATTTTCTCTTGGTGAGCGCTTTCGTCAGAATATCTGCATCCTGATCTTTCGTAGGAATGTACTGAAGCAGCATGATCTTCCGCTGCACACAATCTCTGATATGATGATACCAGATATCAATATGTTTAGATCTATCATGAAACACAGGATTAATCGAGAGTTTAATGCAACTCTGATTATCACAATGTAAAGCAGGATCTAAGTATGTGGCCAGAACAAACTAGCCGGGTCTTCCTCATCCGATAACTTCACGTAGCTGCTTACACTACGAAACTTCTTGGCGAAACCATGGGTATTTGTTTCTGTGTCTAATGACAAATGATCTTGAAATCCCTCTGACAATCTTCTATCCGTTACTCTTCCTACCCAATTTTATCATCAACCATGCAGCTCCTCATCAATACATGCCATAAGCCATACCCGAATATTGCCTGAATACTCGAGACATGCTACACCTTCAAAAAAGAGCTTAGTAAACTAACCATCGCTATGGCAATTCACCACATAGCATATGTCTAGTCTTGTATTAACTAAATACATGAGCGAACCCACCAACTGTCGATAAACAGTGGCATCCACTACCTCTACTGATGTAGCATCCTCTTTCCTCCAATTTCCTGGAAGAGGAGTGTCGATAGGCTTGCAGCCTTGCATGTGAAACTTCTCCAGTATCTCCCGGGCATACTTCCTTGAGACACAAATAGTTCACCTTCCCGCTGTGATATTTCCAATTCAAGGAAATAATGAAGGAGGCCCAAATCCTTCATCTCAAACTCCTTTGCAAGATCTGCCTTGCATGAGTGTATCAACTGCTTATCACCCGTTAGTATTAAATCATAAACATAAAGAAAAATGATTAAAATCTTACCCTCCACCACAATTTGGTACAGGTTTGCATCTGCCTCACTCTTGGTGAAGCTAAGTCTAGTGAAATAACTGTCGATCCATGTGTACCAAGCACGTGGTGCTTGCTTCAGCCCATACAACACTCTTTTGATTCTGCACACATGCGACTCGCTGTTGAAGATCTCAAATCCTTTAGGCTTCTCAATGTACACCTCTTCCTCAATGATCCCATTAAGGAACACAATATTCACATCCATATGATGAATGTGCCAACCTATCTGTGCTAAGAGAGCCAAGATGGTCCTTATGGAAGAATACTGTGAGACAGGTGCAAAGGTTTCTTCATAATCAATCCCCTTGATCTGTGAGAACCCCCAGGAAACAAATCTTGCCTTATACTTCTCGACACTCCCATCAGCAGTGCTTTTCCTTGTAGATCCATCTTGATCCTACAAATGATTTACCCGCTGGCCTTGGAACAATCTCCGAAGCACTGTTTCTGAAAATGGAGTCATACTCCTCCACCATGGCATTTACCCATGTGGGCTCCAACACTGCTTCTTCGAAAGAAGATGGCTCTGTCACGACACACTTGCTCATAAGAGCCATGTATCCAGTAAATCGGTCAGGTGAATGTCTCTGTCTACGCTATGATGTAGGGACTCCTACATTGTGTGCCACATCAAGCTTCAGTCTCTCAGCTTCTGTGGTACGCTTTCTGCTTGTTTTGATGTTTGGTTCTGCATGAGTGGACTCCTCCACTCCATGAATCTTCTCTTGTGGTTGATCCACATCTAGAGGCTCATCTTTGGGAACAAGTAGCTCCTCCTCTGCATGCAAGTGGAGCTCCCTCTCAAGCGACAACTTCATGGCTTTCACCTCATTGAATTTTATATCCCATTGCACCACAGTCATTCGATTATCTGGAAAATACACACGATAATTATGGGGTGTTTTTGTGTACCCCAGAAATATCCCAACTTCTGTAGTTGGCTCCAGCTTCTTCCTGGCGTCCTTTTTCACATGAATGTAAACATATGAGCCAAAAATCTTGAAATGAGAAATATCAAGCTTCTTACCAGTAAAAGCTTCTTCAGGTGTACTCATGCCAAGTACTCTATGAGGACAACAGTTTTGCACATAAACTGCAGTGTTGCATGCTTTTGTCCACAAGTGCATCAGTAGGCCCTGATCATGTAGCATAGCTCGTGCAACACCCACGATCGTTCTGTTATTACTCTCCACGACCCCATTTTGCTGTGGGTTACGAGGCACTATGAGTTCTCTTCGAATTCCTTCTTTGCTACAAAATTATTTGAATTCGTTCGAGATATATTCACCACCATTATCGCTCCGTAGAACCTTCACTTGCTTCCTCGATTCATTCTCCACCAATGCTTTAAACTCACAGAAATTTGAGAATGTTTCACTCTTCTTCTGCATGAAGAAGATCCAACATCTACGAGAATATTCATCAACAAAAATAACATAATACTTGTGTTTTGCTGTTGAAGCAACCGAGAAAGGTCCACACACGTCTTTGTGAATTCTCTCAAGGATCACCGAAGCACGGTTCTCCATATCATGAAAGGCGGTCTTCACAAACTTACCCATAGTACATCCCTTGCACTGATATGACTGTGTAAGAGTACCCTTGGGAAGTCCAGTAGAAATTTGCTGCAAAATCTTCAAAGCGCCATAGTGAAGATGGCCCAATCTCCTGTGCCATAATTCACCCTCATCCCGGCTCACCACTTCTTCTGCTTTGCCCATCATTGCAGCACACCCATCTACCTCCAGATTGTATAGATTCTTAACTCAAATCCCTATCCTCTTGGTTTTACCCATTGTTTTATGTCGCAGGAAAGCTTTTCCCTCGCTGAAAACGTAATAACCTTTGTCTTCCAACATTGCAACCGAGACCAAGTTATTCTTCACACCTAGAACATGCATAACATCTTTCAATAGAAATGGTTTACCTGGATCCCTCTCAAAGGTAATGGTCCCAATGCCGGTCGCACTGTATCGACCATCGTCGCCCATCTCTATATGCATTTGGAGATCCTTCTCCTCCGAGTCACTAAACAACTCCTTGTCTCCCGTCATATGGAAAGACGCACCACTATCAAGATACCACACTGATCCCATTGAGCTTGAAACCAAGCATGCGATCAAAGAGAAATCAAGTTCAAATTGCGAGGCTAAGGCCTCTCCAGCCGCAGCTCCAGTAGCCTTCTTGTTCTTATTTTTCTGTGGGAAGTTAGTGGCGAAATGCCCATGTTCGTGACAGTGAAAACACTTCACCTTGGACAAATCATGCTTCTTGCCTTTAGCCTCAGAATTTGGATGGGATTTCTCCCCCTTTCCTTTCCTTGCTTTGGCAGACAAAGCACAATTCTCTTCATCATCATTCTTCGATGAAGAGCCATCATTGGTACTTCGCCTTATCTCCTCCTGCACAAGATCCGACCAAAGTCGCTCCCAACCCGGCAGTTTCTCCTGTCCATTGACAAAGTCTTCGTAGCTATGCCAAATCTTTGGAAGCCCAAGGAGAGCCAAGCTCACCAAGTCATCATCATCAAAAATAATCCCCACACTTCCCAGTTCATCCCTACAGTGGAAAAACTTCGTGAGATATTTTGGAATATTGTCGCCCTTCTCCATTTTTATTTCCTGAGCTTATCTTTCAGCGCCAACTTCCTCTGGTCGCTGCTGCTTTTGAAAAAATCTGTCAAAGCCTTCCGCATTGAAAATGGAGTGGTTTTCCTGTGAAGGATGGAAAAAATATGGTCCTTCACACCTTCAAACATAATTCTTCTTGTCTTTTCTACCTTCTTTTTCCATGCGTCAAGTAATGCAACATTGATAGAACCAGGCTTAGGAACATCGCTATCGATGAACTCCTTCAGTCCATTATCTTCCAGCACCGCCTCCATCCTATTCTTCCAGGCTATGTAATTCGAGTTTTCCTCAAGGGCATACTCCAATCGCAACCCATTGAAAGACATTTCAATGTATACTCAACTGTCGCACCAAGAAATTTCTGCAGCAAATTCGAATTGTCCACCATCAAACTTAGCAATTCTTCACAATTGCAATCTTGAAGAATTAACACTGCTTTGATACCATGTAGAAATTTATAACATATGCATGTATATATCCAGATTCTCCTGATCTCACAATATTTATCTTCTTTCTAAATACAGAATCCTTCCATTGTTAATCTTTTGCGGAAATTTACAACTCAATTGCAAACACACGAAGCAATAAAAACAATCGCAAATAACACAATTTTTTAACGGGAAATCCTGAAGCTAAAAACCCCAAATATCATATATTATGTATCATGGATATCATGTAACAATCTCATACAAATCTTAGTACATCAAGCTCTCAGTACAATACAATCATCACACACTAACATGAAGAAATCTGCAAATCCATGCACTGATTTCTTGCCACCTGATAGCCTGCCTCCACTGTGCAATCCATGCTGAAGAAGACCAATGAATGAATTCGAATTGGCCTTGCCTTGATTGTGCAATCCTCATTGGCAACTCCAATGTGTGTGTGATGCAATCAATGCATCACTATAGTCACAACGGATAGTCCATCTCACCCTTTCACCTATCTCTCCACTGGGTCTCCACTGGAACTGACATGCACTGTAGTTAACTGCTGTATTTTTTCAATTGATTAGTGAGTTATTATTTGTGAATTAATTAACTAATTAATTCACTCCACTCTCACTGGTGTATCATTCAGTTAGACTAGATACAACTAGCTCAATTGAGTTTAACTCCAATAACTGAGTTAAAATAAATAACAACTCCATGAACTACTCTTCCAACTCTATCATAGCTTTGCCACTTCAGTTCTAACTGAGTCCTCCATGCATGAACCACTAGTAAACTCTAGGAATTGCGTAATTCCTTCAACCCACTGATTTTCCAAATCTGTATGCTGAAATAAAGTGCTCCAAGAGAATAAGTTGTTTTTTATTGTCAAATTATTATTAAGAGCTAATAATAACTAACATGCATCTATTTTTAGATTGACGATATATAAATAGACTTCGCCCAATATTCTAAAAATAGAATTTCATTTATTTTTCCAACTTGACCAACCATCCACAAATAGCATCCTGCAACTTCTGAAATATGATCACCATGTCTAAAAATAGACATAGTCTAAAAATAGACTTACACCTAAAAATAGCCTACTGGCCCACTTAGTGAAGGTGACTGATTTTCACTAAGCTTCATCATCTTGTTGAATCTCAACAGATGTGTGAATGGTGCACACTTGAAGCCCTATCATGAGTAAGTTCCATTATTTCATTTTCCAATAACTCTGGCAACTGAGAGGAGTCAATAGGGTAGAATAGAGTAGGTAGAGTCAATAACTCTCTCGCACCCGAGAAGAGAATAGACAGGAGTACAAAAAAAAAACAAAACCACAAGAGCAGAAGAAACTCACAGTTGCGATGCAGAGACTGCATCACAACCGATTGTGTTCGGGGGGAGGGTAGTGTCTAGCGTGTCATCCATGTCAGAGAGCCAAACATGTCGAATATCATTCCATCATCATGACCCATCATTCCCATGTCAGTCCATAGAATTACCTAGATTTGAGAATTAATTTCTATAATTAGTATCGTCCATACTGCAATAAATTTTCCATATTAGGCCATAATCATTACCCATCATGTCTGCCCAAATCCTGAAGTCATAGTTAGCTATGTCAGAACCCACCTCATCACGGTAACTAATCACATGATTATAGCCGCGGGTGAAGCAGGAAAAATTAATTAGTTATGGGGTCTTATCAACCTCATTCGTGTCGGTTACTTACATAACCTGCATGAAAGAAGAAAGCACGAGAATGCCAGATAATTCTAAGAGAAAACAAGAAACAATAGTAGCGAGAGAAATCTCATTAGAAGAAGTCCAGAGGGAGCATCCAGAGGTAGGAATTTACAAAGAAAGAGAAGGGGTAGCTTTGCAAGTATACCAAAGAAGAGAAAAAATGACCAAGGTAGCACCAACAATCATCGAGCAGGATCTCGACGAGATAATCCAGAAAATGGAATCGCTGGTGGGAAAATACAACAACGCATCATTGATTGACACAGACTTTACGGATTCTTACCAGTTTCTGGTAATGAAGAGGTAGGTCTATATGGAAAATTATGCTATTGAAGCAGGAGAAGCGGCAAGAGTGCACCCAGACTTCAGAGGTATCCAACAATCAACAATATTGAACCTCAGAAATCTTCCAGTGTTCGGAACCACAGGAGCTACAATGCAGTGTACGAAATTCCTGCTGAGCAGGATCCAGAATGGGTCACTATGGCTAGGAAGGGAAATTCTGATACATGCAGAAGATATTCACAGGCTGATGGGATTATCAGCGGAAGGAAGGGAAGTCTCCATAACGTTCCAAACTGTCTCCAAGAGATCAAAGAAGGCAGGAGATGGTGACTTTTACAGGAAATATGACACTAAGAGAGGAGGAAAGGGGGCAAAGATAGACCTTGTAAACGGTCCAGCAGTCAAATTCGCTTGTTACCTGATTGCAAGCAAAACCATGAGGCATTATACCAAAGGTGAGTGTACACTCGATACCATCTAAGTAGTGGAGCACTGCCTCCAGGGGACACAATTAAATTTGTGTTCGTTCCTGCTGAATGAACTATTTGAAGCCTATGAGGATAACTACAAAAGATCCACTGGGTTCATTTACGGTTACCTTATCATGGTGTTTTCTATGTGGAAATGGAATTTCCCGAGAATCAGATAGCCCGTGGAACTCACAAGAGGTCAGCCACTGGCGATGAAATTTATGCCTTGGAAGTTCTCAGGAGACCCCAGCACCAAGGAGGTGAAGGAAGAGGCGTTCGCATTCTGGTATAGGAAGATGATGGACATAGTGGCGAGGTAGCAAAGAATCCCAAAGATTTTGCTGGATAATTATTCTACTCAGATATGGTTTGGAGTTAGCCACAAACAAACTTACATCCGACCCACCTGCATGGGGGAAAAAAAATTCAAAATGAGACTGTTGAAGTTTAAAATTGATGAGAAAGCATTCCACACCGAAGTATGTTCTTGGTCGGGGGTGGGAATGGAGGTCAGAAGCCATGTCTATCACTATTCATTTGATGGCATGTTGCCAAATCCACTACCAGGAGAGATGCCGGATGAAACATTGACCAGAGTGTCTCGGATGCAGCTGACACCCATAATCGAGGAGCTAAACACGAAGGTACAAGGATTTAATCGGGTAATGCAAACTCTAACCAATGCTTCTCCTCTATTTTTCTACTTTTTAAGAGTTTTAGGCTTCCAATTCTGCATCTTCTTCCATAGTTGCACCCATAGTCACGACCCTACCATCCACCTTGTTTTATTCACCACTGGCAACCACCACAGTTCCAATAAAAAAGAATAAAGCACCTAAGCCACTCGTAGCTACACCTAAGGCCAAGAAGGAAAAAGTTATAGTGTCTAGCCAAGTCATTGATCTCACTGGGGAAGATCAAACACAACCTATGTATACGGGAGCCCCAATTCAGGAGGAGCCAGAGGTGACCCCCTAGGTAACCTATGAGCTACCTATATTCAACCCATTCTCAGTGTTAAATTTTCAAACTTCATCCCCGTTCCACACTCATACCTCATCTCCCCACACTCACCAGTCATCACCTCACACATCATTCACTTCAAAAGACCATTCCATTCACACTCCTTCCACATCAACGACCATTTCAAACCCAGTCAAAATGCTAAGCATGAAAAATGGGGAAACCGAGGTAGAAGTTAACTCGAGTACGACTATGGTACTCGAGGTTAACCAACCTCTGGGGAAACAGAGCACTTTTCTGAACTTATTAGTGCGTGGGGGATCCTTTACTGCAGATGCAACACCCTCGCCCAAGGAGCTGAACCTGTTTCAGCAAGAAAAATTAATACTACAACATGTTCAGCTCACCTCAAGCATGAGTAAACCAGGCAATCCACCGCCGCAACAGACACAATCGACATCACCACAGGAACACTCAGCCAGGTCAATAGCCAGTGGTCAACTGCTTAGGGAGAGACCGCCAAACCAAGAGATGTCTGGGGATGAGAGTATGTAGACCTGGGGAACAACACAACTATACAGTTTCATTCATCGTGCAACAAAACAGGCGGAAGGACTCCACAACAACCTCCAGCAGAGGTTTGAACAACAACAAATACAAATCAGTGCACTCACTGAGGAGTGCGATCAGTTGAAAGTAGATAAGGATAACTTGCAGGAACAACTGTTGAAGGTGATTGAGGTTTTCAAGGATATTTGGCCAACAATAATGGCTCAAGATGATCAGACAATGGGCGACGTATCGGCTGGCATGCTGGTTGACCGGTCCATTCATGTCAAGACAGCATGTTCGAGTCTCAGCAGGGAGAATCAAGAGCTGAAAGCAGTGCTAGTGACCAGGCCGATGTTGCCAGATCCTACTGTCATATACACAGAGAAATTCACGGAGAAGCAGAAGCAAGTAACCGAGATGTAGGAAACAGTGGGCCCCATGGTGAAGGAAGCTTACAACCTTCTGAAAAATTTTCATGAGTGTTCAACCTCGCTGGCTATGAAGGCACAACCAATCTCAGCACAACTGCAGCAAGTCTCAGAAGAAATATAGGAGGCCACAGACCCCGACGGCCTTAACCAATTGTACAACCAAGTGGAGGAGTTGGAAAATAAGATACAAGAGATTGAAGAACATTCAACGAAAACCAAATAGGTCCTCTGAGAATTGAGGCAACCAGTAAAGCTTACTACACAAACAGTACAAAAAATGGCCACTGAGTCTGATATCAAAATGAAGAAAGTATTCAGCAAGATGTTGGCCGTTTGAGGAGAAAAGGAAGAAGAAAAAATCACCACAGAAACGGACCTGCTCATGAAGGGATGGCAACAGGCCATTTCCGACTTCGCCGAAGTCAAATCATCATCGTTGGAAAAGGTCCCCGAGTTAGGGCCCTTGTTTGGACAAGGAGAGGAAACAGAGAAGATATGGCTGATCATGGAGGCAAGCGAACCAATGGAGACCAAGGCAATAGAAAAGGATTGACTCAGGATGAGTCAATAGCATGTGGTCGGGGCCTGTTGGGGCCTTTTTTTTTAAAATTAAACGGTTTTGAGTCACGGTTAACAGGTGGCAGAGCACAACCACGGTAGACAGAGAGATGTCATGGTTGCAGAGAGCTGGAGAGCATGTGGCGCGACAGTTGTGGAAACTAGCACAGATGGCAGAAAGGAGCGACAAGAAAAAACAACGGAACTCCCAGTGATTAGGGAGATGCGGCAAAAAACAAAGCGGAAAAGAAGGGAAAACTGACAGTCACGTTGGCAAAGGAACAAATAGGTAGTCGGCCAGCGTATACAAGAGGTTGGTGCAGCAGAGAGTAGAGGAAGGGAGCTGTAGGAGAGCTCTGTTCGTTTTGTTTGTTCTGTTCATTATGTTCATTTTGTTATGTTCTATTTGATAATATTGTAATCAGTCCTACTGTGATCACTCTGAGGAGTAATGTAACTATTCGCTATGGTTAATGAAATATACTCCTATTTGGGTTTGATGTCTTGAACTCTGTGATGAGCATCTGGTTACAATGAATGTATTGACTTCTTTAAATTTTGATTTTTCATCCTAATTATATTCATGAGTAGTATCTTGTGCAAGGTAGCTAAACCTGTTCAAAGTACTTAGTTCGGTTTGTTTATTCTATAGTTGTGATTGGTAGATACCTGATTTGTTCCTAACATTACTAAGGTCACGACACGCCTCGGGTGAGACTCTCTGCTCTTCGGAGTAGAGTGAAAATTTCGGTGTTGTGCTAGACTACTGCGGAAACCTTGTTGGCCTCTACCCTGAACCTAGGTCTTGCTCAGAGACCTTCTTTCTCTCCAACAATCAACATCTCACTCTAAGCATTAAAATAAGATAGAAAAAATGTAGCATGTGAAGTCAAGATTTTGTTTTATTGATGGATACATTTTTAGTTGGGCCATGAAAACTAATGCCACTAGCATCAAGGTACATATAGGTTTTGGTGTTCTAAATTAAATACTAGTTTGAACATACCCTCGTACATGAAAAAAACCGATGGAAATGTTGCAATCCCCCCAATCCTGAAAACTATTAAGTTTGCTGGATTTTGAGTGGGACCTAAAATTCTATTTTCTCCATATGAAATCCAATGACTTCAAAACCACTCTCAAACATCCTGAGCCATTTCATGGTAATATTAAAAATTTAAGTAAAAGGATGAACATTAAAGATAAAGGAGAAGGGGATAGAAATACTAAGGCCATAGGCTTTAAATATTAGGTTTCCCCACTGAAAAATTCATGTTTTTTCGTTAAATAAATTGTGTTTGGGACATTTTTCGTGGAACTATATGGAAATTGTTGGTTCGGTAAAAAACTAGCTAGTTCAGTGATTTCTGGTTCCAAACCTTGAACAAGACTGGTTTGGCCCCTAAACCAGTGAGACCGATTGGTTCCAATGATTCTTGTCCAATTATAATAACACTAATTACAATTAAATAAAAGTATATACTTTTAAATTGTACATGAATTTTTTTAATGCTATTCATTTTATAAAAAAAATATGTATTTATTCTTATTTTAAAAATTTTATTTTTTCAAACAAAAGAAATAAATATTCTTGATATTTAAATTTTACTTTATTTTGTAAGCTTGGAGGTCCTTCCTTTTTCATTAATATATAAAAGCAAGATACATCCACATACAGATCATTAGGTGGCCTCAACTTTCTAATAGGGAAACTAAGTCTGTTGGGCACCTAATAACGTGATATGCCATCCAATAGAAAAAAATAATAAGTCTTTCTAACCAAACTAGATATGTTTAATTGTATTTAAATTTCCTATATTCTAAATACCTGAAAACATAACTATAAGCATACTGAAAATTAAAGGCTTCCCGCATACATAGAATGAAAAACTAAGAGCCCAACTATCAAACTACTCAGCACCATTGGCAGACACAGACTCCACCTGAGTTGGGTTTTTAGCAGTGGAACTTGAAAGTTCTATCTATGGGAGAATATAAGGAAGATGTTATTTAATGCAACAAAGTTTTTTATCTTTCTTTTGCAGCTAGAACTGAAGTTTCTGAAATTCATTTTTATTAGTCAGGAAAATCCTGCACTACTGCTACCATACACATAGAAATTTGTTCCAAGGATTTCACAAGGATACTCTTCATGGAACAATACAAGAAAAATGTTTGTTTAAATTGTGTGGTTTGGCCTCGAGTGTGCCCTGGATCCGGCACCAAAACCCGCCAATCCTCCACGTCAATTTCCATCGTGACTGCCTTCCTATTCAGATCTTATTCCCACTCTTTCATTAGCTGAAAAATTTCTTCAGACGTGTTGTCGTGATAATATGTAGCCACATCATTTCTGATGTTGGAGATTGGCTTGCGGCCCCAAGTTCTGCTCCTAGAGGAGTTGGGTTTATAGGGCGTCGAAGACCCCATGGTTCTTTTTCCTCGGCCCCTTGATCTTGGGCCATTTCTTCCCTTTGCTGGTGTTGACTAAGCCATCTTCCTGTACCTGCACTTTGTGGGAGAATCTGAAACCAGAATTATAACTTGCATAGGTGGTAGCATGAGCCCAGAAGCACCCAACTTCTAGAAAACACTATTGTACTGCACACCTGCCAGAGAAGACACCTGAACTAGTGATTTCTAGTATAAAACTCGAGGTTTGACCCCCTCCTTTTCCATTGCATACTTCCACTACATACCAACCAGAATAGAGACACGACCCCATTAACATAGTCATTCCTCTCATCCTCTTCAGGATTCGACTTATAGTACAGTCGACTATCACAACCTCTTGTTCCGACTCCAAGGGATCGATAATTGGGCCACTATCCCTCAAAATCATTATCACTCTCCACATACACGACATAAAGAAACCAGAAAGGCATAACCCACATAAACATAACCCATTCGCATAACAAAGATGAGACTTAGTCACATTACAGAGACATATCCCACAAAGACGGAAACCATAGAACCCACAGAGACTTAACCCACTCCAGTACTCCCAGTATAATAATCCAGACCTTAACTGAGAAAATTCGAAGAGACATAACCCATAAACAAATCCAAGACAGAAAGAAATAGCCCTTTC
This sequence comes from Pinus albicaulis, assembly GCA_034641835.2. Taxonomy (NCBI): domain Eukaryota; kingdom Viridiplantae; phylum Streptophyta; class Pinopsida; order Pinales; family Pinaceae; genus Pinus; species Pinus albicaulis. Next base: position 1,704,072,795 of record CM076575.1, on the reverse strand, counting down.
GGGACAAGGCCGTGATAGGAGGTAATCACATAGACATACCCCAGAAACAAACTCTCGACAATATAACCGTATCCTGGATAGAAAAATCCCAAAAATTAGAGACATAGATAAAATACAAGGCATTAGGACCTGCTTCGAGTCCCAAAAAGGCACATGTAGATGCATAAAGCCCATATTCCTCGGAAACCCCAGTGGTTCAAACCAAACAAGCTCGAGTCCAGCAAATGATACAACTGATGCATGGGGGAGTAATAAGGAAATAATTCCACAAACCCGTTTACTAGCGTGAGGAGAAGCCGAGACTAGAGCCTATTTTTCACCTGCGCCAACCCACATAACCCAACACCAACAAACCTTGACAGACCACTAACATATTTCGAATGAATTCCAATCTCACACCCAAAAAAAATTAGAAACTTCCTGAACCAATTGTTTTTTCCACCTTCATCAATGGACTTAAAGGCTCACATGCATGGAGTTACCGCTCCATATGCCTCAAGCATGTGTAGGGTGGAGGGTATGTACCTCAAGAATACCCACATTAACTCACCATAATGAAATTTCCCTCCATCTCACACCCTAATCGTGGGTTTGATATTTTAAATTATGGTTGATCATGCTTTTATAGTATTTTAATTTTCTTTTATCATCTAATTATTTATCACACTGCATATTATCATTATTAGGTATCATTTATACTTTTAATATTATCAGTGTTCTAAAAAAATGACTTCTTCTTTTATTTTCCAATGATATAGCTAAGAATTAAAACCCTAGGGTGTAAACTAGTTGGTGATAAGGTATACTCTTAAGGCATTCCTTTTATAAAGGTCACCAGTTAAAATTCTGATTTACCCATGTTTGAAACACCTAGTGGTTAGTGTGGTAGCAGTTAGAATCAACCATGTATCAAGCAAGTACGAACTCGGCCTGGTTGTCGATTCCTCTAGTTGCAAATAAAATATGCTATAACCAATACTTGTCATTTTTATACCATAACCACTTGAGCCATAGGTGGTTTTGCTAGAGCTTGAAGCAATTTAGGGAGCATATTTTCATTCATTTAGTTTATATTCTTTTTGTGTATTAAGTACCTAATCATAGTCATGCTCTAAATGGGAAAAAGGTATAAGGAGCAATGCCTCTAATTTTGTGATCATAATTTATAAAATTAATTTGGTTATGCTCTATATTTCTGCAAGATTCTCTAAAGGTACTACATCTCCAAAGTTCATACCCTTATAATATAATTGGGTTGAAGAGAGTCTAAAAGAGGAGTTTTTTCTTATCCGCAACCAATTTTTTGCTAATTTACAATCTTTTAGAATCCCATGATAAACTTCCCACCCTCCATTTATCCTTTTTTAATGATAGAGTTCCAATTGAGTTTGTGATAAATATTGAATATTAAGACATTTGTATGAAGGAACTTCTTCCAAGCTATTGTTGTCATATATGAAATTATTGTAGCTGATTTTTTTGGATTTAATTATCATAACCTTCATTGTGTCAATGTTCACATTCATACACATACTAAGGCATAAATACTTGAGGATTATTAGCTACTTACAGAGGTAATATAAAATCCCAACCATAAGAATAATATCATCAGTATAAAAGAAATGATGATGACTATAGCAACGAGAGGTAGGTTGACACAACTTGCATCTTCCAAACAATATTTTATCTTCTTAATGTGAATACCAAAAAGTGTGTAGGATAGGAGACAACATTTCTTAGTTTCTTTATTATAGTTAATTAATTTTGACGAGTCCTTAGTATTCTTAAAGTTGGAAATAACATTATCATACAACCATATCGTGAAAACACTCAACTCAAAAGGAATGTTTAGCTCTTCTAACGTAATCCAAATATTAGTCCTAGGCATTGTGTTAAATGCTTTACTAAAGTGAATGAAATAAAAAATTGGATTGGTTTTATTTTTGTTGTAGAAATTATACAAACAATATGTATATCAATGGATTCAATCTGATCATGCGATATGCTAAAGCAAGATATTGAATCCTTCTACAAATCAATTGCGGAAAATAAACACGATCGCACAATCACACCAAGTAAAATAAAGAAACAAATCAAACCACAACACAGATATTTTCCTGGGGAAAGCTTGCTACTCAAAACCCCTCTATCTTCTATTGTATATTCACCAAGGAATCATGAAACAATTACAATGCATTCTTCTCACAAGAGTCTCCCTCACTCTCACAACTGTCTAACACTGATCCAGACAAAATCGACCAACACTTAGCCAATTTTAAGCCTCTACTCAGCCTGCCTTGCTTGCGTAATTCTTGTGGAATGAAATCCCTATTCTTTAGGAATTTCAGCCTTCGAAAACCATGCAATGCTCATGAGCAATCCTATGGTTGTTTTACTACATGTAGGCAGCCTACTAATGATAAAACTGATAGTTAACATCCCTTTAACCTTTGTCTCAACTCGGTCTCCACTGGAACTGACATGCATGCAACTATTAATAGTAAATCATCAGTTACATGATAGATCACTGCATGTGAATTAAATCTAATTTAATTCACTTTACCTCTCACTAGTGCAACAAATAGTTACAACTAATTAAACTGATTGTAACTCAATTAATTGAGTTAAATGATTTCTCATGCATTAAACTAATTCACTAACTACAACTTGGACTCAATAACTAATAGAATCACTTTGCATGCCTCACCAACCACCCTCAACTTGAAATTGACGAGCTAAATGAGTTTATCACACACGGTTAACTATTACAAGTGATTATGAGATAAGATTACATTTTATTGTCCAATTTAATTAAGGGAAAATTAAATTACACACACATTTCTTGTTGAATTTTCAACACTCCCTCTCAACAAGAAATGGATTATCAGCTACCCCGATCCTGCCTCTATGGTATTCAAATTTTCTCCTGGCGAGCACCTTCATCAGAATATCTGCATCCTGATCTTTTGTGGGAATGTACTGAAGTAGCATAATGTGCCTCTGAACACAATCTTTGAGATGGTGGTACTAGATCTCTATATGCTTGTACCTATCATGGAATACTAGATTAATCGAGAGTTTAATGCAACTCTGGTTATCACAATGTATCATCATCGGATATATCTGATGACCAAAGAAACCAACCATAATCTTCCTCATCCAGATGGCATCACATGCAGCCTGACTTGCTGCCATGTACTTTGCCTCAGCTGAACTGAGTGACATGGATCTCTGCTTCCTGTTGTACCAAGAAACTATTGTCAATCCTATGCTAAAGATCCCTCCTGATGTGATCTTTCTGCCTGATGGATTTCCTGCCCAATCTGCATCGGTGAAGCCTTGAAGCTTCACTCCCTTTGTCCGTTCGTACCATAATCCATACTCTACAGTGCCCCTGAGATATCTCAAGAAATGCTTCCCTACCTTCTGAAAGATCTTGGTCGGCTTAACCATAGCTTGAAACTGGTTAACTGCGTAGCAAATGTCTGGTTTGGTGTTCACCAAGTACATAAGTGAACCCACAAGCTACTTGTAAACAATAGTGTCCAGTACCTCACCTGAAGTAGCATCCTCCTTCCTCCAGTTTCCTAGAAGAGGAGTCTCCATGGGTTTACAACTCTCCATGTGAAACTTACTCATAATCTCTTTGGCATACTTTCCTTGAGAAAAAAATAGCTCACCATCTCGCTTCCATATCTCCAAACCAAGGAAATAGTGAAGGAGTCCCATGTCCTTCATCTCAAACTCTCTTGCAAGATCCTCTTTGCAAGAAATTATGAGCTACTCATCACCTGTCAAAATTAGATCATCAACATAAAGTACGATAATCAAGAGCTTACCATCAACCACAATCTGGTACAGGTTCGCATCCGCTTCACTCTTTGTGAAGCCCAACCTAGTGAAATAGTTGTCAATCCTAGTGTACCAAACACGAGGTGCTTGCTTCAACCCATACAGAACTCTCTTGAGTCTACACACATGCGACTCACTGTCAAAGGTCTCAAAACCTTATGGTTGCTCTATGTACACTTCTTCCTCAATAACTCCATTGAGAAAGACAATCTTCACATCCATATGATGTATCTTCTACCCCATCTGTGCTGAGAGTGCACGGATAGATCTAATCGATGAGTACCTCGCAACTGGTGTAAAAGTATCCTCATAGTCCATCCCCTCAACTTGTGAGAATCCCCAGGCTACAAATCTAGCCTTGTACTTATCCACACTCCCATATGCTACTTGCTTCACCTTATAGATCCATCTGGATCCAACCACTAATTTTGTGACTGGTCTTGGGACAACTTGCCATGCACTGTTCTTGACGATAGAGTCATAATCCTCAACCATTGCGTCAACCCAAATTGCTTGCTGCACTGCTTCCTCAAAAGAGGATGGTTCTATCACAATACACTTTCTCATAAGAGCCATGTATCGAGTAAACCTATCTGAAGATTGTCTCTGTTTTCATAGTGAAGTAGGTTCTCCTACATGTTCTTCCACATCAAGTCTCAATCTATCAGCTTTCGTGGTGCGCCTTCTACCATTTTTGGTGGATGGCTCTGCATGAGTGTTTTCTGCCACTCCATGATCCTCTACATGTGGCTACTCCACATCTTGAGGTTCATCCTTTGGAACCAAGAGTTACTCGTTTGCATCAAAATCAAGTTCCCTCTCAAGGGATAATCGCATGGCTTTCTCCTCATCAAATTTTATATCTTGTCTCACAACAATCATCCCGTTGATTGGAAAATACACCCGATAGTTGTGGGGAGTATTAGTGTACCCCACAAATATCCCAATCTTAGATGTTGGTTCGAGCTTCTTCCTAGAATATTTGGTCACATGGCAATAGATAGATGAGCCAAAAATTTAAAATAGGAAACATCAGGTTTCTTACCAGAAAAAGCCTCCTTTGGTGTACTCTTTCCAAGTATTCGATGAGGACTAAAATTTTGCACAAATACCGTTGTGTTTCATGCCTCTGCCCACAGATGCAACGGTAGGCCCTCATCATGCAACATCGCTCGTGCCACACCCACAATTGTTCTATTCTTTCTTTCTGTGACCCCATTCTATTGTGAGTTATGAGGTGCAATCAACTCTCTCTGAATTCCTTATTTTTTACAAAATTTCTTGAATTCATTGGAGATGCACTCACCACCATTGTCACTCCTAAGAGCCTTCACATGCTTCCCCGTGTCTTTATCCACTAGTGCTTTGAACTCACAAAATTTTGAGAACGTCTGATCTTTCTTCTGCATGAATTAGATCCAATAATTTCTAAAAAAATAATCAACAAATATCACATAATACCTGTGCTTTGCTGTCGAAGTTGTAGAGAATGGTCCACACACGTTTGAGTGAACTCTCTCAAGGACTTTCGATGCTCGGTTCTCCTTCTCGTGAAAAGTGGCCTTTTGCATACTTCCCCATGGTACATCACTTGCATGTGTCTATTTTCACAATAATACCGTTTGAAAGCCCCATATAAATCTGTTATATGACCTTCAAGGCACCGTGGTGTAGATGGTCTAATCTCCTATGCCATAACTCACCCTCATCTCGGCTCACCACTTTGTCTGCCTTACCCATCAATGCTGCGCAACCATATGCATCATGTTTGTAGAGATTCTTCACACGAATCCCAATATTCTTGGCTTGTATTGTGGATTTGTGTCGAAGGAAAGCTTTCCCTTCACTGAAAACCACATCATAACCTCTATCCTCCAACATTGCAATTGAAACTAAATTCTTTTTCAAGCCTGGTACATGCACTACATATTTTAATAAGAAGGGTTCACCTATCTGTCTTTGGAAGGTAACTGTACCAATCCCGGTAGCACTGTACCTCTCGTCATCACCCATTTCGATATGCATTTTGAGGTCCTTCTCCTCCAAGCTAATGAAAAGTTCTTTGTATCCTGTCATGTGGAAAGATGCACCATTATCTAAGTACCACATTGATCCCATTGCACTTGACACCATACATGCGATGAGTGAGAAGTCAAATTCAAATTGTGAGGCCAAAGCCTTACTAGCTTCAGATCCTGAAGCCTTCTTGTTCTTATTCTTCTATGGACAATTAGTGGCATAATGTCCATGCTTGTGCAAATGAAAACATTTCACTCTAGACATGTCACACTTCTTTCCTTCTTTATTGGTCTCAGCGTTGAAATATTATTTCTTTCCCTTCCCCTTATTTCCCTTACCAGCCAAGGCACAATTTTCCTCATCATCCGTCCTGGATCAGGATCCATCCCTGGTATTCTGCTTGAATTATTCTTGCACCAAATCCGGCCAAAGGCCCTCCTAATCTGGCAGCTTCTCCCTCCCATTGACATAGTCCTGCTAACTATGCCAACTCTTGGGAAGGCCTAGAAGAGATAGGCTCACCAAGTCATCATTTGCTACAGTAATTTCGATGCTCCCAAGCTCATCTCAAAATATGAAAAACTTGGTTAAATATTTCAGAATAGTGTTGCCTTTCTCCATTTTGATTTTCCTGAGCTTGTCTTTCAGTGCCAATTTTATATGGTCACTGCTACTCTGAAACAGATCTGTCAAAGCCTTCCACATTGCATATGGAGTCACTTTTCCATGGAGAATAGAGACAATGTGCTCTCGTAATCCCTCCAATAAGATCCTCCTCGCCTTTGCAACCTTGTTTTGTCAAGCATCAAGAAGAGAGGCATCTACTGCTGTGGGTTTGGGAATGTCATTATCAATGAATTATTTCAACCCATTTTCCTCCATAACTGCCTCCATCCTATCTTTCCATGCAATATAATTAGAACCACCCTCGAGTGCATATTCCAATATCAAGCCATTGAAATCCATCTTGATCTTGATCCACCTATCGCGCCAAAGAATAGTTTGGAAAATTTGAATGTTATTCAACACAAACTCAATTTCTTCTCTACTATAGTGTTTTCATGTGCTCTGATACCATGTATAAATTATACAAACAATATGCATATCAATTGATTCAATCCAATCATGCAATATGCTAAAGCAAGATACTAAATCCTTCTACAAATCAATTGCGGAAAATAAACAAGATCGCACAATCACACCATGTAAAAGAAAGAAGAAAATCAAACCACAACACATATATTTTCCCGAGGAAAGATTGCTGCTCAAAACCCCTCTATCTTCTATTGTATATTCACCAAGGAATCATGAAACAATTACAATGCAATATTCTCACAAGAGTCTCCTGCACTCTCACAACTGTCTCACACTGATCCATACAAAATCGACCAACACTTAGCCAATTTTCAGCCTCTACTCAGATTTCTTGCCTTGCGCAATTAATGTGGAATGCAATCCCTATTCTTTAGGAATTTCAACCTTCCAAAACTGCGCAATGCTCATGGCCAATACTATGGTTGTTTTACTGCATGCAGGAAACCTACTAATGATACAAATGATAGTTAACATCCCTTTAACCTTTGTCTCAACTAGGTCTCCACTGGAACTAACATGCATGCAATTGTTAATAGTAAATCATCAGTTACATGATAGATCAATGCATGTGAATTAAATCTGATTTAATTCACTTGACCTCTCACTAGTGCAACAAACAGTTACAACTAGTTAAACTGATTTTAACTCAATTAATTGAGTTAACTGATTTCTCATGCATTAAACTAATGCACCAACTGCAATGGACTCAATAACTAATAGAATCACTTGGCATGCCTCACAAAACGCCCTCAACTAAAAATTCATGAGAAAACTGAGTTTATCACACTTAGTTAACTATTACAAGTGATTATGAGATAAGATTACTTTTTATTGTCCAATTTAATTAATGGAAAATTAAATTAGACACACATTTCTTGTTGACTTTTCAAAAATTGTGACAATCCTTTGTAGTGATCCCATAACAAGGTGACCAACAGTTGAATGAAGGCCTCTAAATTTGGCCTAGAATTTAGCTCTTTTTCCATGGATTAACAGTCATATGTTGATCTCCTTTTCCAAAATACTTATATATAGCTTGGATAAAACAAGGCTAATTATAATGGTCCTATAATTAGAGAGATTAATTTTATCCCTAATTTTAAATATAGGTACAATGAGGCTTTGCATCTAGGTTTTAGGGTATCTATACTTGATTTCTAAATAAAGAGCTTGTGTATGTGAGGGCTGAGGATAATCCCTCCTTTCTAGGATTTCATCTTGGTAGCATTAAATGTCCATAGTTTTCCTTTTTACTTGTAATTTTATGTATTTTATAGAAAAAGCTTCATCCTATTTAGAAATATATAAGGAGACATGTAATTGCTTCTATGTTTAACATCAACTTAACATGTGGAATTTCAAAAAGATGTTAAAAAAAAAGAAAAATCAATATATCTCAATGTCCATTTAAGTAAAATATTTTTAATTATCAACCAAGTTTGTGTATCACACCACTTTCTTTGTAGGACAAGGGAAAATATATGAAGGTGTTAGTACATACTATACCCACCTTTAAGTCAATATTTACTCATATTTTATCATGGGTTAAGAGAGATCAAGTCCCTTGAGGTCAAAAACGTTTTGGTTGAATTTTTTTTGGGAAATATTTACACTTTGAGGAATTTTATTTTTCTCGACACTTAATAAATCCAAAGTGAAAATGAATCTATATTACTAATTTACTACATCCAAATTTAAGAACTATTGTAGATAAATCTTAACTCTTATTCTATCATTGGCGTCCAGAGAGAGATCAAGTCTTGGAGGTGAAAACCTTTTTGGTTGAAAATTATTGAGGAAATATTTTTAGTGTAAGGAATTTGATTTTTCTTGACACATGATAAATTTAGAGTTAATATGAGGGTGGGTGCAAGATAATGATGATCTCTCATGACGTGTTAGTGGCAACATAAACTTTGGAAATAACAATCTATTAACTTGGAGGGATGACTAGAGGCACTTACATAATGAATTTAAATATGTTGTAAAATGATGAAATGTAATAAAATGAATTAGCTTTCTAAATATATAATTATTATTTATAGAAATTATGTCTAACTATGTAAATTTTAGTTTTACTAATAGTGGTATATTATTTTTCATGTAAATATAAAGCACATTTTTCTGCTAGTGCAATCTTTGAGTACCTAAATGATGGAATCTTGCTATAAAAATATGTTGAATTGTAGAGAATGGATTGTTTTTGTGTACAAAAAAATTATAATCATAATTTTATATCTTTTTAAATTATGAAAGTCACTATATCCTTGAAGTTATAATGCCTTCCATTAGTGCAACCTAAAAGGGTCTTAACATTATCAAATACTCATTTTTTTTTATTGTAGGCCTCAATGTCCTCTAGTGCACCACATATATATTTTTTTCAAATGGTTAAGGCCAAAAAAAATTATAGGTGAAATAAAAGAGGGATTTATTTTACGTTTTAGACATATGTCAAGAGAAAAATATCTTAAAAATAGTAAACACTCTTACTTCTTTAAAAATTGTGTATTTAAAATTTTCACAATCGACTGTATATGCATCTGTAGTTTCATAGAAAATAGATTTGTATAACCCATGTAAAAATAACATCAAATGTGTGTGTGTGTGTTCAAAAATTGATGTTTTCATGTATTTGTAGCTCAAACCACTAGGCTTGTGATATATTGAGGCCTCGACCACCCCCATCAATTTCAAAGAAATTCGGGGGCCCTCTATGTAAATTTTGGCTAATATCACACCTAGAATCCTTTAATTTGTCTTATTTTGGCTTCTTCATTGCTATTTTTTTATTTCTAGCTTTCTAATGATTCAAGTTTCGCTTCATTTTGACTTATGGTTTGAAAGATATCCTTAATCAAAGTTGGTCATTTTTTCAACCTAAGCATATAAAATATGTATTTTATTATGTTTTTTATAAATTGTAAATAAAATTAATTTTAATATGTAAATAATTTTTTATTAAATTAGTTAATTAATTTTATTATGCTTAGTTAATTTAGTTAATTTAATTTAATTAGGATAATTAAAGTTAAATTTTAGTTTATGATTTACTTAACTCAGGCTATGATGGGATTTTTTCTAACTAGGATTTGTGGGGAGGGTGTTTTGCAATAATTCTGAGTGTGTAGTCTCGAGGGGGAAGGGGTGAGAACCCCTCCTTCAAGAAAGTTGTTGTTGGAAACAAATATAAAGGCGAGCGAGGGTTGGAGGGGGGGGGGGGGGGGGGGTTCCTTAAAGCCTCGAGTATAGAAGACCATCCAAAGAATCTATAATTTTGGGGGCATAATGGCAGGTGAGATTGAGGGGAAAATGCATCCCCAAAGCAGCTCAAAACTCAAAATTGGTAATTCTACCGAAAATCCTGGAGCAACACATAAAGTGGATGAAGGACCAAGCCTTCATATGCAATTTTGTGGGGAGTTGGTTGACATAAAATGGTATCGAAAAATGGATCCAAAAAAATGGCAACGGAAAGGGGAGGTGGACCTGAGGCTTGGTGCAAAGGATTTTTTTACGGTGATATTTTCCAATATTGATCTGAAATCTACAAGATTGATTATTTGTGCACTTAACTAAGGTTGTGTTTTTGTGAATGAATGAAGGAAAAGGAGATGTTAATGTTCCTTAACATAAACTTGAGAACAAAAAATAAGCATTAACAACAAAAAATAAAAGATGCAAACACAACAAACATTGATTATGGAGTTCATCCCTCCTAGACTACGCCTTCGGGTCCACTTCCAGGTGGGCGTCCGTTATATTAGGAATGCTCCAAAAATTTTCTTTACTTGGAAATTCACCAACTAATATATTCATGAAGACACTATTGGTTACTATAGAAAATAAGCCCTCTGTCTCAACTTTCCAACGCCTGTCTCCCTTCTCAAAAAGGCCCAAGGATGGCCAAGTTATGCTCAAAAGAGCATTTGCAGGCATAAAAAAAATTCTTTTTTTGAAGCTCACTGTTCACTCCTAACTACACTGGTGAAATGGCTAAGTTTTATAATGCATCGGGCATGTTCCAGGGATAAACCTCCTGGTCTATACATAGTAGGTGGTTTTTTTCTAGTTGGACTGAAATTTACATGGTGGAATTAGATTAAAACACCAAGAGGAACAGGCTTTAACCATATAACAACATATATTTGGTGCATACAGTTTAACTATACATAACACATAAATATGTGTTTAATATATTGTTTAACCCTTGGCGCAAAAAAAACATACCACAAGGAATTTAACATTAATAAAGGTTGTTTGGATGGTTTAATTCCAATTGGTGGTCAACACAACCACAGACCCGTGGCATGTGATAGCTTCAAATCTTCGACGGTCATCACATTTCTCTGGCAGTGCTGACTTCATGCCACCTATATGTGCCACATATGCCACCTCCTCCGCATTGTTCTACCTGCCTTTCCACTTAATCAACACACCATTGGACTGTTAACTCCACACCATTGCTATCCATAGAATGTGTCGGTGGTCTCGGCCTATGGTTTACAAAACATTCTTCGATGATGTTTGGAGCATGAAATTAACACATGTTTGTAACAATAAACCTTCCCCTTTTGTTTTTACATTAATCCTGCTCATATTTTATATATGGTTTTTTAAACCATATGATATGTTGCGCCCACCATTTAATATATATCGTATGTTTTTCAACATAATAAGAATTATGATCCATCATTTAATATTTGTATGCTATATGGTTTTGAAACCATAGTCTTTAAAATTTGAAACGTTGCGCCATTGTTTTAATATTGCACTCACCTTATAGTTTTGAACTTAAGTGCATATATGGTTTGATGCCTTTGTTCACTGAGAATACATTAATGCACCCACACATTACTTTATGCACCTTCTAACCAATCAAACCCCAAAATTGAATCTTTGACATTTTTGACTGCATTGACTTGAACATTTCCACGTGTCGAGCAGTGGGAATACCACATGGCCAATAAGGCCCCTTTTCACCTATTCACGATAAACTTCAACGGGAAATTTCTCCTTCATCCGGAGGCCAAATGAGAAACTGAAGGTATTGCCAGATTCAGAACGACGGGCTCTACCGCTTGGGGTTATTTACAAGAACAAATGAGACCTTTAAACTTGGAGAAATTTTAGGATCCTCCTGGATCAAATATGGAGGACAAGTGATGGTTTTTACAGGGGGTCCATACTTCATGAATGATGCAGGTTTATATTTAAGGCATTGGAAGGAGTGATTCAGCTCGAATAAAGAATAATTTTCAGTAGATCCGAATTGGGTCAGGATTTTTTCTCTTCTAGTTGACTTCTATATTTTAGAAATCTTGGAAGGAATTGGTAACTCTTTGGGAAATTTTATTAAAAAATTCTGAAGTGACTAGAAGAGGCATGAATATGTCTTATGCTAGAATCTACGTCTACATGAATATCTCACAACCATTGGCAATTTATATAGATATGGAGTATCAAGAAGAAATTTTGTCTCAATCGTTGGACTATGAACATGTTCCATTCAAATGTCACTATTTTCATGAACATGGTCACCTATTTTGATATTTTCCTATGAGAAAGAAAGAAATACAGGAGGCGGGGCAGCAGAGGTCGGGAGATGGATTCATGAGGGTGACCAACCGTCACAGAAACCCTAGGAGGAAAAGACCAGAGGTGAAACATAACTCAATGTGTTTACAATATTGGAGAACATGGAGGAATAATTTGTGCTACCAGAGGACATAGCTATGAAGGATTCACCCCAAGAAACAACAAGTGACAAGCTAGTATCAAAACAAAATTCCCTAGATGATGAGCCTCCTCCAGAATGTTTCCTCTCTTTACCTAGGATTGGTGAATTCTTGTTGACATTGGAGGAGTGCCCAAAATCATTGAATGGGGGATAATTATTTTTAGTAGTGCTCATTAATAGTTGGGAGCAATAGGACTTATAAGAACTTCCCCAAGACTAGAAAGAAATTTATGCTCAAGGGTATTTGTGATGGAAAATATAATAAGGTGTGAGAAACATCAAAGAGGGAGGGTTAGGAGATATGAAGGGGCAGAAGGACAAAGGGAAAGAACCAATGATTAAGGAACCGAAACACAAAGGTCGAAATGCAATGAAGGAAATTATGCAGTCTACTAGAGAACAATTGATCAAATTTGGCCAAGTGACTGCACTGCAGAAGTTTTTCTCCTCTCAATAATGGTGTCTTTACTTAGAATAATCAAAGAGGAGGAAAGCACCAGGTTTCATGTAGTTTAGAGAGGTTTCTAATATCAGAAGAATTGGTAGTAAAGAAATTTTTGTGGAAGCTTCTATCCTTCCATGCTTGGGTTCTGATCATTGGCCGGTCCGTTCAGACATATACTTGAAGGAGGCTATGAAAAATAGGCCTTTCAGATTCAAATTTTTTTGGCTCTATGGTCCAGAATTCATGGAGAATTCCAAGACTTTGTGGGAAGAGATAAGAGTAATGGGAAGAAATATTATGCACACATTTCAGTTGAAGTTAAAAGAGATTAAATATAAAGGTAAGAAGTAGAATAAGGAGGATTTTGGAGATATTTAAGAAGAGAAGAAAATCCTAGAAAATAAAATAAAATTCAATAAAGAATAATATTGGAAGGAAGATCAGAGGAGTTATTAAAGGGTGAAGGTTCCACTCTTTTCAACATCAAATAGAGAAGAAAACATGAAGAGCTCTTGAGGAGGAGAAAATCAAGAGTCCAATGGCTAAAAGAAGGGGAGAAAAATTATAGTTTCTTCCACAAATCCATGGTTAAACATAGGCATCATAACAAGATATTCTCCTTGAATTGTAAGGATGGGAAAAGGAAGCATCTTCATGAAGAGATCGAAGATAAATTTTTGGATCATTTTAAATATATTTTTCAAGAGCCTCCAAAGAATAAACATCAAGCTATAAATAAGATCATAGGCTACATCCCTAGATTATTCACTAAGAAGCAAAATGAAGCTTTTATGGGAAAGGTTACTTTGGAGGAGGTTGAATTTGTGGTGAAGGAAAATGAAGAAAAATAAATTCCCAGGCCTAGTTGGATTCACCTCCTAGTTTTTCAAGTCTTATTGGAGCTTCTTCGGTGACGAGGTTTGTGAAGGGGTAGAGGAATCCAGGAAATCTCAAAAAATCTAGAAAGGGTTGAACACTACTCTTTTAACACTTATTCCAAAGGTTGGAAACACCAAAGATTCTAATGGATTCAAACCAATAAAACTGTGTAATGTAATTTATAAAATAATTTCCTTGGTTATTGTGAATATAATAAATTTGTTTCTAAATTTGTTGATCAACCCCAAGCATACGAGGTTTGTGGAAGGGCGATAGATATGTGATGGAATAATTACAAGACAGGAGGTTGTTCATTCTCTTAGATACAACAAGATCCCAAGTATGATGGTTAAAGTTGATTTCTCGAAAGCATATGACAGGTTAAATTGGGATTTCCTTCTCTAGATTCTAGATGTTTATGGTTTCTCATGGCAATGGGTTTCTTTGATTAGATCCCTTTTCTCTACACCCTTTTTCTCTATTCTGGTTAATGGTTCTCTTTAATCCACTTTTAATCCATCTAGAGGACTCCGCCAAGGAGACCCTTTATCTCCATTTATGTTCATTTTTGCGCCATAAGGTCTACAAAGACTTTTCAAAGATGCGGTCTCTATAGGCAAGATTAAGGGACTAAGGATTTTTGGAGAATACCTTCCCATCACCCATCAATTTTTTTTTGATGATGTGTGTTTATTTGTGCTACAAAATATCAAGGAAACGAGATCGATTCAATATTTATTGCCAGTCATCATGGAAACATCAGGAAAATTAATAAACAAAGAGAGGCCTAACATCTTATTTTTTAATTGCAAGGCCTCAATTCAGGGATAATTAGCTAGGATTATGGAATTCTAGGTTGTGACCCTTTCCTTCTAAATATTTAGGATTGCCGCAAGCACCAAATCTGAAAAAAAATTAGCTTGTTGGCAAGAGGACTTAGGGAAATTATGAAACAAATTTTAGAATTGGGCCTTCAAAGCTCTAAATCTAGCTGGGAGCATAGTGCTAACAAAATCAATGCTACAAGATATTCCTCCATACCAAATGGAAGTGGTGCCTATTCCAAAACATACTTCCAAGGAAATCATCACTAGCTAGAGGAATTTCTTTTGGAGAGGTGCGAGCAAGAAAAATAAATGGGTGTTGATGGCATTGGAGAAATTATGCTTGCCCAAAAAGGCAGGAGGTTTGGAATTGAGAGATCCTACAACCTTGAGCAAAGTCCTGCATGCCAAAATATGGTGGGTGATGGGAGGTAACAAACAATGGAAAAAATATGGGAGAGAAAGTATAAGCCCCAAACAACTCAAGAAGACTATCTTCGAGACCTTAATGATTTTCCTAGATCCCCAGTATGGATGTGAGCGCAAGCTAGTAGGAATCTAGGAAGAGATCATGCTTTGTGGGAAGTGAGGAGAGACAACATGGATCGGTTCTAGGAGGACTCATGGTAGCAACTCCCAAGATAATTGGAAAGACCTGAATCAGAGGTGATATAAAAATTTACTAAGTCGACGGGAGGCTATTAGGTGGTATATTTTTGGAATGAAAATCAAGATTCTTCAGTGTGGCATGCTTGGAAATTAAAGGAGGACTGGGGAGGTCAACAGGAAGACTTATCCTGGGATAGTTTTATTAACTTAACTTGCTAAGAGGAAAATTTGGAAAGCTCGGGACCAAGAAAAATCGAGATGGGGGTATAATCTCATCGACATGTTTATATTGAAGGATGCATATTCCTTCTTGGCAGGGCATACAGAGTTGGAGAAAGATCTACTTTGGAAGGTGGTATGGTCTTACAACATTTGGCTACAAGTAAGGCACTTTATTTGGTTGGTGAACAAGAAAATTTGAACATGGGATCATATTAGAAGGGAAGGATTCCTAGGGCCATCCATTTGCTTCTTGTGCCAATCCCATGAGGAATTGATATATCACTTATTTAATTCTTGTTAGATTGTGGAGGAATTTTGGTGGTTGGTTTTGGTTATTTTTGGCCAATTGACTTGAAATAAGGAAGATGTGAGGCACATTCTTAGTCAATGGAATAGAGTAAAATTTCAAAATCCCATAGTTAATAGAGAATGGGAATTAGTGGGAGGCTTTGTGTTCTAGAAAATTTGGAAGGAGAGGAATGTGAGAATATTTAAGGGCAAGTAAAAAAGGTCAAGAGACATAAGTATTATTTTTAAACAAAATATTATAGAAACAATTATGGTGGCTCAATGATCTGATGATGATTGATGATTGGAAAGTATTCTAAGGAATTTGGATTTGAATTCGGGCATGTTGTCTCTCAAAAATAAACATCCTATGGAGATGAGGAGTAGTGAAGTAAAAATAATTTCACCCCTCCGGAAGGTTTTGTCAAATTAAATTTTGACGACGCATCGAAATGAAACCCAAGTGTGGATGGTTTTGGAGGTGTGTTTAGAGACTACAACTCTAATGCATTAAGAGTGTCTAATCAAAGGTGCGGAACCACCAACAAAAATGAGGTGGAATTTCAGGCCCTTGAGCATGGTCTCCTAATAGTAATGAGAGAAGGACTCAAATAATTACAGGTGGATGGGGATTCACGTATAGTAATTAACTGCCAATAGAGTTTGATAAGAGTTCAACCTTAAGAGAAGGAAGCTAAGAGTTGGATATTGGAAGCATTGATCCAGAATATCCAGAGGTTGATTATTTCATTTTGAGTATACAACCACACATCATTCCAGAAGATATGGAAATAAGATGGTGGATTTTCTTTCCAATTTGGGTGGTCAGGGAAGAGAAGTGGATATCGATGTTGGCTGGCACCCCCACATGGATTATGATTGGAAGGAGGACCTCAATCATTTACTGGCAAGCAATGTGGAGCTTCCCGATGGGGGTGTTATGAAAGGCGGCGAGGGGCTTGGGAATTTGTGCCCACTGCCCTTAGTGTATTAACATTTCATTAATGAAGGGTGCATGAACTTGGCGCTTCGTATGTAACCCTCTAGTTTCCATAGTGTTTATGAGGTGATGGAGATGGAAATTGAAGGCATTTTCAAAGGTGGTGATGGTTGGGATGGGGTTATGTCGTTGTTTTGGTTCAATATCTAGGTAGTATACACCTACGGTGAATTTTCAGAAAGGAGGGCCCCGACTTTTGGGGCTAAGGTATTCCATAGGCCTTGTTGTGAGCGAGTTATTATTCCAGGAGATAGAATCTGTTAGTTCCCAAATCCACCTTAGGCTGAAATAAGGCAGAAGAAGGACAACACCAAACCACGCTCAGCCTCGTAGCTAGCCCTACGAGGACAGGAGAGGGCTCTCTTCGGGTCAATCTCAATGCAAATATTAGAAGAGGCTTGAGATGACTAAAAAAACAACTGATCTTAGGCTAGATAAACAAATAGGAGGGTTTGATTTTTATTTTTAGGGGTTTTTGTTGGAAAAAGGGAAAAACAATTTTTTGGGCTTGGGGATGAGGCTAAATTCTTGAAGAGTTCAAGTTGGGGCAAGGTAGGCAATGACTTTGATGTCTTAGATTCAATGGATGGATAGAAATACTGCTGAGGAGCTGAATAGGGCAAGAGAGTGCAAGGATCCTCTTCAAACTGAAGAAAAACATATAAAACTAAACAAAAGTCTAAGGTAGAGCACCAGCAAATCAATGAATTCTACCTCAAATACTCATTTGTTTAATTCAGAAGCATAGAGAAGGGACATGGCTTACATATAAAATTAATTAAAATTAAAATAACATGAGAAGAACATCATCAAAACTCAGAAGCCACAAGGATCCCAACAAGTGCTGCAAAACTCTGGTCTTTCCTTTGCCAAAATCTGAAATGAATGTACAATGAGGTGCCAAACTTTTCCCAAGTATCCAACCCTAAAAATTTCTTAGAAAATACAATATATAGACCATCATAACCCCTTCCCATGCCTTTATGGGTCGAGCTCATCCTTCTAGGAGCTATTTCAACCAATTCTAAACATGGAGCTAAAATCTAGGCAGGCAAACAACTTGCCTCTATATGCTAGGAAACTGATCCATTCACTTAATTTTCACTTTTTAGTGAATGAATCCTCTAGAACAAGTAAAAACATGCCAAATTTACATCATAGTTATCAAATTACATCATGGTAGGTCAATCATCACATGAAAAAGTAAAACTAGTCAAACTGGCCGAATTTCTGAGCTGAAAAGTGAAATTTGGGCAAAATTCCTCTATGCGTCGCGCCCAAATTCTCTATGCGTTGCTCCACTTTGAGCCTATTTTTGGGGCACTTACCGAATTCCAAATTGAGCTCAAAATAGCGTGTTGGAAAGCCCTAGATGTCAGCTATCCAACCCAAGTGGAACGTTTCAATTTGGATGTCATTTGCCCCTCCAAAACTGCAATCTCCCAAGACTGGTTCCTGCTGGTGCAAAAAGTGGCAGAAAGGCCATTTTCAAGGTGTTTTTGGCCCTTTAAGTAGCCCAGAATTTGATGAAATGCTTCGGCCATTCCTGAAAATACATAATATATCATAAAAAACCCAAAAATGCAAATTTTTCCTCCAGAAGATGTCCCAATCATAAGCGCGCGTCGGGTGGCGCGACGCGTCAGGCGGAAACACCTGTTTTGCAACCAAAATTTTCAAAATGACAAAATATTCTCCAAATTTGCTGAAATTTGGAGTGAAGGTATCCCATCATGTCTCATGCTCAACCAAGGAAGCTTCGGCCAAGATTCGGAGTGGATCCGGCCTTTTCCGACGTTTTAGTGCTTTTCTAAACCTCGCCTTCAAGATCTTCATTTTCGCTCTGCAAACGTGTGTGCGGGCCCAATAGTGATTCTTCATGTGTCTGAGCATGTATTTGTCCCTATTGGCCTTCGCCAAGAGCTTCTCCAGATGAATGTTGACGTGTGTAAGGCAAGTCTCTCGCTCAAATGGTGTCATGTCACCTGGTCTCTTTCGGGCCAATTCACAGTCTTCATGGATTTGCCGCAACTCTATGAGTGTCTGCTGATCCTCCAGTTGTTTATTCCGCTGCTCCAAGTAATTTATAACCCACTAAGCTCTCTGCAATTTCTTGGTCAGTGTGCCGATCTCAGCTTTCTGCTCCTGGATTATCTCTTTCAGCTTTGAGCTGGGAGAGCTCTCATCAACATCGATGAGTATAAAATCAGTGTCTTCGCCTCCTGAAGGGCCCTCATTGTGCATAGGCCTCTTGCCTCTGTCCTGAACCTGTACCTGTGCTGATGTCGAAGGCGAGACCCCTTCCACGCCATGTGGAGATAGTACTCGCGCTGCTGATGAAGATAACGAGACCCCTTCCACGCCATGTGGAGATAGTACTCGCGCTGCTGATGAAGATAACGAGACCCCTTCCACCCCTGGTGGAGATAGTACTCGTCGTGCTGCTGCAAAGAAGGCTCTGTGGCCTCTCTGATATGTCACACACACTGTAGCACTGATAGGCTCAATCTCGGGAAACTCAAATTGATGTGAAGGCTCCCCCTCATCATGAACAATCTTGGGAGGAAGCTGGGGGTTGCAAAGAAGTCACGGGAAAAGAACTCATCCCATGCGAGGAATACAAGTCAAGGTATAATCTGAAAACTGCTTCAAAATATCAAGGACAACGTTCCGGTAAGCTCGCATCCGGGGATGTTTCGTTTGATATTCACCCTTTACTTTCTTAATTACCAATTTGGAGTCACCATAGACTACAATTCTCTTAGCATTCAGCTTTCTAAGAATCTTTAGACGTCATGTGAGCTTCATACTCGTACTCTAAACCCAACTTCTCCATGATTTCTTTCGGCATAAGATTATGGGAAGCACCGGAGTACCTTATTTGGAGCGGAAAAAGGAATGCATACTGAAATACCAATCCCAGCACCATCATTGCCCACTGCACCATCGAAATCCATGGTCCATAGACCCTCTTCATCATCCTCCAAGTGCTGAAATTGTGCTAGCTCTGTTTTTTCTGCTTGCTGTCCACTATCTTTAGCTGATTGCTCAACTTTGCTTTCCGGCTTTTGCCTTGCTTTCTGCAAAAATTCTCTGAAATTCTCGGTAATCTCTGGAATATCTTCTGCTTGAACTAACTGACTATCTACATCATTGAAACTATCGGCAAACAAAACAAAAGACTCTAGATCTGTATGTACATAATTAATCGGATGATTGACCAGTTTCTCCTTGGTCGTAATCATATACTTCATTTTTTGTTCCAGGTACAATTTTCTCATTTGGCCAAACACGGGAATCGTCGCATAGGAGAAATCAAACTGTAATGTACCTTTCAATTTTTCTCCCCAAGATCTGGAAAGCAACATACCAAATCTCGGAGGAATGTCTGCTACAACAACGTCCATCAAAACATTCTTTGTAGGAATATGATCCAAACTTACAACCAAGTCTTTAATGATCCCAATACATCTCACTCTACTAGAATCAAATGAATAAAGATCATGGTACTTCCTGGTAATGTCTAAACCCAACTTCTCCATGATTGCTTTCGGCATAAGATTATGAGAAGCACCGGAATCAAACATGGAATTATGCAATACAAACTCATGCAATCGAAGACTAATATAAAAAGGAGGCACTTCGCTGTCCGGAGACTCACCATCTAAAGCTGGTCCAAATATCAGTTCCGGTTGATCATATTCAATATTCACCATATCAGACATGGGATCAAAATTCAAAATTTTGGAGACTTGACCTTTATAACTGCTGTTCCTCATTAGTTCGGTCAAGGGAATGGATACCTTTAATTTTGAAATCTCATTCTCCAAACTAAAGGCTGAAGTCTTTTCGATCTCTTTGGCTGGAACATCTTTCTTTTCAACCTTCTCCCTCGATGTAATTGGCTGATTTGATTTTTCTGCTGATGATGACTTGGTGGCAACGGGATCAACTATCTCTTTTTCTTTCTTTTGTGCAACAGGTGAATCGTTTTTAGGTGCTGAAACTTCCTTTCTCTTTTGGATTGAGTTGACAGGCACATCTCTATTTCTAAGAGAATATTGCTTCTACTGGGCTGACAAGGAATTCATATAACCTCTCTGATACTCATCCGACTCTTCATCGAGAGCTGCATCATTGGCCAAGATAAATCCTCATCTCTTTGTATAGCTGAACTTTCTGCATACTCCTCATCTTCAGTGATATAAATGGGAAAATCATCAGGAGTAAAGAAATGATTTTCTTCCCCTACTACATCATCTTCATCATCTGAATCGTGAACAACAAAATTCTGCTGAAGAGGTGTCTTTACTTGCTGCTGGACTGCTGGTTCTTGTGCTCGCTGTTCTCTTTGTTTGATCATGAATTGTGGCTGCTGCTGACCACGGAAGTTGGGGTTTCGTATCTACGGTTCGGGCTTATCAAGTGTGAAACTTTCAAAAAAAAATTCGACTTTACGAAGCAGCTGATCTGATGTAGATGTAGAAGCTTATTCCTTTATCACAACTTTCTTTTCTGCTTTCAATCTAGCTCTCTTGTCATTAAAATTTGCCTCCACACTCACTGCAATTTTCTGCATATCTTCTAAGGTGGACGGATCTCTATCTCGTAATGAATAGGCCATCTCTAGATCAAAACCATCCGGGAATTTTAACAAAGCTGACTTCTTAGAAGGCCTCAAATCATCAGGAATTGCATTATAAACCGCATTAAATCTGATAATATAGTCTTGTACGGACTCACCAGCATTGCGCTTGATCTTGGTATATTCAGAAGTGATTTGAAGTGGATCTTTCTTCATTTCCCACCGATCTAGAAACTGTCTCTGAAGCTCTTCTAATGTATTAATACTTCTGGGCTGCAAAGCTCTGAACCACTTACGTACCTCACCTCCAAAAGTTTGCACAAACAATCTCATGGTGACATTCTCCTCATCAATTTCATGGAGATCAAAGAAGTCTGTCATTATATCAATATGCTTCTGAGCGGGAACACTTTGAGGAGTACCATCAAAAAATGGGATTTTACTCTGATAATCAGCGGGCATGGGATCCAAGTTCTGGGGCAAGACAAGAGGTGCGAATCTAGCAGCCATTGCTCTGGGTGGATTTATGATCTGTCTTGGAGAAACGGGTGGAGAAGAAGCAGTATATGTATGAGGTGTATGTGGTGGGGATGGAGGAGGAACTACTGCAGATTGCTGATCAGATATAGATGGTTGCACGAAAATGGTAGGAATGAAAGAAGGCTCGGCGTGAACTTGCGAATCAGAAGTAACTACTGATGGACCAAGAGTTTCAGAAGCAGATTCGATAAACTCAGGAATATTCGTTGCCATAATAGAGTTTTGAATGTTCAAGATGTAACTATCAATGGATCTATTAGCTTGTTCAATCTCAAGATACTTGATAAACTCGGGATTTATGACAGTAGAACCAGTAGCACTTTCAGATTTAGTTTCAAACAACGACAACTCGAATTGATCATCAAACTCAATATCTTCAAGGAATTCAAATACAGTAGGGCATGAATGAGATTTAAACAAAGGGATCACGGGACTTTCTCGACGGAGGATTCTTGAAATCAGATTGGGATTCTCATACACTGGAGGCAGATCAGGATCGGGATTTGATCTAGTATGTCTTCTGGAAGCCAGTGTGTTGATCTATTCAAAAATCAAAGGACAAAACCGATCTATTCAGCCTATCAAATTCTAGACTCAATCACCCAAAAGTCCATAACGATGTAATATACTGGGGTAATTCACAAGTCAAATGTCACGTTCACAAGCTAAACCGGAGATTGACTGAAGCAGTGTTTATCTACTTCCGCTAATGCAAGGAAAAAGCGTTTCGAAAGCTACCTGGCGTGACTTCAGGCTCCGTCTGTAACTTATGAAATAAATAACATAACCAAGCAAACCATTTTCTTCCCCAGTATGGTCGCCACTATGTTAGTTCCCAAATCCACCTTAGGCTGAAATAAGGCAGAAGAAGGACAACACCAAATCACGCTCAGCCTCGTAGCTAGCCCTACGAGGACAGGAGAGGGCTCTCTCCGGGTCAATCTCAATGAAAATATTCAAAGAGGCTTGAGATGACTAAAAAAAAAACTGATCTTACGCTAGATAAACAAATAGGAGGGTTTGATTTTTATTTTTAGGGGTTTTTGTTGGAAAAAGGGAAAAACAATTTTTTGGGCTTGGGGATGAGGCCAAATTCTTGCAGAGTTCAAGTTGGGGCAGGGTAGGCAATGAATTTGATGTCTTATATTAAATGGATGGATAGAAAGACTGCTGAGGAGCTGAAGAGGGCGAGAGAGTGCAAGGATCCTCTTCAAACTGACGAAAAACATATAAAACTAAATAAAAGTCTAAGGTAGAGCACCAACAAATCAATGAATTCTACCTCAAATACTCATTTGTTTAATTCAGAAGCATAGAGAAGGGAAATGGCTTACATATAAAATTAATGAAACTTACAATAACATGAGAAGAACATCATCAAAACTCATAAGCCACAAGGATCCCAACAAGTGCTGCAAAACTCTGGTCTTTCCTTTGCCAAAATCTGAAATGAATGTACAATGAGGTGCCAAACTTTTCCCAAGTATCCAACCCTGAAAATGTCTCAGAAAATACAATATATAGACCATCCTAACCCATTTCCATGCCTCTAGGGGTCAAGCTAATCCTTCTAGGAGCTGTTTCAACCAACTCTAAACATGGAGCTAAAATCTAGGCAGCTAAACAACTTGCCTCTATATGCTAGGAAGCTGATCCATTCACTTAATTTTCACTTTTTAGTGAATGAATCCTCTAGAACAAGTAAAAACATGCCAAATTTACATCATAGTTATCAAATTACATCATGGTAGGTCAATCATCACATGAAAAATTAAAACTAGTCAAACTGGCCGAATTTCTGAGCTGAAAAGTGAAATTTGGGAAAAATTCCTCTATGCGCCGCGCCCAAATTCTCTATGCATCGCGCCACTTTGAGCCTGTTTTTGGGGCACTTACCGAAGTCCAAATTGAGCTCATGATAGCTCGTTGGAAAGCCCTGGATGTCGGCTATCCAGCCCAGGTAAAATTGTTCAATTTGGATGTCATTTTCCCCTCCAAAACTGCAATCTCCCAAGCCTGTTTCCTGCTGGTGCAAAAAGTCGCAGAAATGCCATTTTCAAGGTGTTTTTGTCCCTTTAAGTAGCCCATAATTTGATGAAATGCTTCGGCCATTCCTGAACATACATAATATATCATAAAAAACCCAAAAATGCAAATTTTTCCTCCAGAAGATGTCCCAATCATAAGCACGCGTCGGGTGGCGCGACGCGTCGGGCGAAAAAACCTGTTTTGCAACCAAAATTTTCAAAATGACAAAATATTCTCCAAATTTGCTGAAATTTGGAGTGAATGTCTCCCATCATGTCTCATGCTCAAACAAGGAAGATTTGGCGAAGATTCGGAGTGGATCCATCCTTTTCCGACGTTTTAGTGCTTTTCTCAACCTCGCCTTCAAGATCTTCATTTTCGCTCTGCAAACGTGTGTGCGGGCCCAATAGTGATTCTTCATGTGTTTGAGCATGTATTTTTCCCTATTGGCCTTCACCAAGAGCTTCTATAGATGAATTTTGACGTGCGTAAGGCAAGTCTCTCGCTCAAATGGTGTCATGTCACCTGGTCTCTTTCGGGCCAATTCACGGTCTTCACGGATTTGCCGCAACTCTATGAGTGTCTGCTGATCCTCCAGTTGTTTATTTCGCTGCTCCAAGTAATTTATAACCCACTAATCTCTCTGCAATTTCTCGGTCAGTGTGCCGATCTCAGCTTTCTGCTCCTGGATTATCTCTTTCAGCTTTGAGCTGGGAGAGCTCGCATCAACATCGATGAGTATAAAATCAGTGTCTTGGCCTCCTGAAGGGCCCTCATCGTGCATAGGCCTCTTGCCTCTGTCCTGAACTTGTACCTGTGTTGATGTCGAAGGCGAGACCCCTTCCACGCCATGTGGAGATAGTACTCACGCTGCTGATGAAGATAACAAGACCCCTTCCACCCCTGGTGGAGATAGTACTCGTCGTGCTGCTGCAAAGAAGGCTCTGTGGCCTCTCTGATATGTCACACACACTGGAGCACTGATTGGCTCAATCTCGGGAAACTAAAACTGATGTGAAGGCTCCCCCTCATCATGAACAATCTCGGGAGGAAGCTGGGGGTTGCAAAGAAGTCACGGGAAATGAACTCATCCCATGTGATGCGTTGTAATCCAAGCTGATGTACTACAATGATTTTAATGAGCGCATAATGATAAATGCTGTTATGCTGCTGCTCTGGAGTCTTCTTCTGCACAAGGGTAGTCATCCGCTCTATGTTTTGGCACATAAAGTATGGAATATTCATCATTCGCACTCTCGTGAAATGCATCAAAAGTATGATATGATATGCATAAAGGCGCGAGAATCTATCCTCGCAGTTGAAGTATCTAATGATGAGTTTCATTAATGGTGCATAGGACTCCTTCAGAAACCGGAATGGAAATACTCTGCTCAACTGCCTCAAATATCTAGGTCTGATGTAAGGTTCATAATATGCTCTATCCAGCTGTTGTCTCTTATTCCACTCCTCACCAATGTTCGGTATCCCGGTCGCCTCAGAAATGGTCTCTGGTGTCAAAGTGAAGTTCACTCCAGCAAGATTTACATGACCATCACGCAAATGTAGGACAAATAAGCGAACCAACTCTGGATGGTGCTGAATCTGAGATATCATCTCACAATACCGAAAACATTAATGTTGCTGAAAACATGTCATTGCAAGCGGGCAGGCCTGCAATTGAGCCAAAGAAGTGGGCTCCTTCCTGACGTGCCTGCCACTTTTATGAGACATCCTCCGTACATTTAGCTCTGCGGTTGAATCACTGTCCTGCTCATACCCCTGCTCATATGATGAATTTGTTTCTGACATGGTGCTGAAAAGTTTGTCAACTATATGTTTGGTTGGTTTGAAAATGAGCAATTGGTGTCTTTGTTTCAGTGCCAAATATGTACTGAAGGGATAATGAGGGACTGTGGTAAGTATAACAGTGGGAAAGAGGACTGTCAAATGAAATTTATCATGTGAAAATAATCACTTGATGTATGGGGATTAAGGATTTGGAAACTCTTTTCAAATAATATGGGAAAGGGAAAGAGATAGGAGTGGTAGGGTTTAGTAAATGGGAACAAGGGATATGAGTAGTTGGGAAGGTTAGGGCATAAGGGACTAACTATAATGGTAGAATTATAAAAGGGAAAGGATCAGTGATGGGAAAGGACATTTGGCATCCAAATTGCAATTTCAAAACACTGATTTCCAAAATCCAAAGGAGCAGACTTTGTTATAAATATAGGGTTTATATTTTCAAACTTTAAACTTTCAAATCTTCCCTCCAAACATCATCACATAAGATCTAATAGCAGGAGCAAGCATCACATACTTACTTGGAGCAAACAAGTTTGAAACCGTTTTGAATTTGGAGCATCAATGACAATTTTCAAGCCTATCGACCCTGTGCGCCGCGCGCAAGCCCAATGCGCCGCGCTCAGTGGGTGCACCGCGCCCTTAGGAAAATACATTGAGTTTTTCGGCTCTATGCGCCGTGCTCAGTGGGTGCACCGCGGCCTATCCCAATGCAACGCGCTGCCTTTAATCACACAATTTGCCCTTCTAAAATGCAGTTTCGTCCCTCCACACCTCAAACTCGACTTTCTCTTGGATTTTCTCAATACTCTTGATGCAAATGAATGAATGGCTTTGAGAAATATCTCATATGGACATGGTTTTAATTTTTGCTTCTTCAAAACCCATTTTGTGATGTTTTTTTACTTTGGCACTTTTTCATTTAATACAACTTTTGTTTTTTTGTTTCCTCACTGACTTTCTGGAGCTTTGAATGATGAAATTGGTTGATTTCTTGCAGGGATGTTGGTGTTGAACCTTGGCAAAGCAAAACCAGAGTCTGCTTTGAAGTTTTCATGGCGGAAAAATACATGATTATTACAAAAACAATTTTGACAATTTCTTCTTCAAAACAAAGTTTTGAAGAAGAAACATCCTCGAGCATATTGACGATGAAAATTTTGAACTGAAAACTTGTTGAAAACATCCTCATGGCCTGCAGGCATTGTTTAACATTTCGAAAGACCAAACCCTAGACCTAGAAACTAAAATGACTCTTTTTGACCAAAACAACTTCTATGACTGTAAATGACATGAACTGAACTTTGATGAATTTTGGGAAATTTTGACTAACCCAGCAGGTACAAGCATGAGGGAAAATGAGAAAACAAAGCCCTTCTATCAGTCAATGGCATGCCCCTAACGGAATGCAGATGAATGAGTGGAATGAGACACCTAAACAATGAAATGAAATAATAGAAATGATCTCTGATGGAGGGATGTAAAGACCGACTCTAACATTGGCTCCAATGGGGATGGTAGCTCCTTGGAGGTGCCAAGAACGACAGATCTTTGGGAGAGCAGACCAGTGCCTTCGTCCATTGGGCTATGGAGTCCATTATTTTGAAAAAACAACTCAAGACCTTTGACTGAATTTATTTGACTAAAACTTTAACTTAAACTGACTCAACCTTTAAAACAGAAATGACTGAACCAAATCGACTAAACAGAATCAAACGAAAACTGAAATCCTTCTTCAAAATTATAGCCTTCATTTCGGGCCCCAGACTAAAGAAAAGACTACAGTGCACACTTACAATGAAATTGAAATACATGATATGTACAATGACAATGTGATCAACAGAAAACATCTTAGAAATGGTACCGCTTGAGCTGCCGGCCATTGACTGGCCCTCCTGGACAGTCTTCACCATTCATCTCCTTCAAAAGAAAGGCGTTCTAACCTCAATATGCTGCAATATTGAATGGACCTTTCCAGAGGTTTTCAAACTTACCGTGTTTACCTTTTTCCTCATTCCTAGCATTCCACTTCAGTACCACTTCCTCCAACTGGAATTTATCCACCTTCGCTTTCCTGTCATAGATATTTTTGATTCTCTCCTGCAACTTGAATGTGTTCTGGAAGACCTATTCTCTTGTTTGCTGCAAATGAATCATCTGACTTATTCTTCTCTGCATATGGCTTTCTTCACTACCAACCTCCTGAAGAAGCTTGACCACCGGAACAGCAAGTGAGGTAGGAAAGACTGTATCTAATCCATAAAATAATTCGAAGGGGGACATACCAACAGACTTTTTTTGACTTACCCGATCAGCCTATAGCGCATTAACCAGCTTCTTATGCCAACTCTTCTTATTGATGTCCAACAACTTTTTAATGATATTGACTAGAGACTTATTGGAAGATTCTGCCAAACCATTTCCTTGTGGATGATAGGCGGTTGAATGTCCCAAAATAATTTTATACTTAGCACAAAACTCAATCATCTTCCTTGATTTAAAAGCCGCTGCATTATCAGTGATCAATTTACTCGGGCAACCAAAACGAGACAAAATGTTGTTCTCAAGGAATGAAATAATTACTGAATCGGTGGCTTGTCTTGTAGGAACTGCTTCGATCCATTTCGTAGAGTAATCGGTGGCTGTTGGAATCCATATATGCTGTCCTGAGGAAGGAGGATGGATTTCCCCAATGAAATCCAAACCCCACTGCTGAAAAGGGGCGCTCACCTCAATAGGCTTGAGTGGAAATGGCTGTAATTTCTATCTTCCTTCAAAAATCTAGCACTCATGGCAGCCTTTGACTGTCTTATATACATCAGCAAACAATGTCGGCCAATAGTACCCTGCTCTCAAAATCTTATTGGCAGTTGTCTTCCAAAAATGATGACCCCCGCAGTCTCCTTTGTGAAAATATTCCATTACCTTCTTCGCTTCTTCCTCCACCAAACAATTCAATAACACACCACCCGGATCCTTCCAATAAAGTGCACAATTCAAAATACAAAATTTTTTAGCCTTCAGTTTCAAAGTTCTACCTTTGTTTCTAGTCACGCCGGGCGGTGATGACAAATTTTGAAGAACATAGATGATATCTGAATACCATGGGGAATTAACAAACATTTCTGATACCTGAAGTGGCGAATTCTCTTCATCCTCCTCAGACATAGCAGCGATCAGATTTATGTCTAGTGCATGCAAATTCGATTCAGCCATAAGCTTCGCTAGCCCATGTCCCTTGATCAGTTTCGTGGGTCTTATTTCCACATCATATTCCAGCAAAGCTGCGATCCACTTACCACGCCTTCCTTCCGGATCAGTCTGTACTAAAAAATCTTTCACGGCAGCGTTAGGAACATAAGCTAAAATATGGGAATGCAAAATGTATACCCGGAAATCCTTCAATGCCTTTACCAGTGCCAGAGCTTGTTTCTCAATGATGTTGTATTTCAAGGCTGCGTCTCTAATAGTTCGACTGAAAAATGCTATAGGCTTCTCATTTCCATCTCTTTTCTGCATTAACACAGCTGCCATGGTATGTTCCGAAGCGAAGGAAAACAAAATAAAGTCTTGGGTGTAATCCGGGCTGATTAACACTGGAGCTGAAGATAGTGCCAACTTCACCAAATTAAAGGACTTTACCGCATCTTTAGTCCACTTCACTTGGCTGTCCTTTTTCAACATATTTGTTATTTCTCTTAAATGTTCAGCAAGGTTTGGGACAAAACGACACAAAAAGTTCATCTTACCATTAAAAGACTGAATCTCTTTCTTGTTCCTGGGAGGGTCAATTTGCTGGATTGCTTCAACACGTGCTGGATCAATACGAATTCCATCTTTGGAAATAATGTGACCAAGTAATTTACCTTCATCCATGGCAAATAAGCTCTTCTTAGGATTAAGCGAGACACCATATTTTCTGCACTTCTGAAAAAAAAACTTTCAAGTGATACATATGCTCTTCATCTGAATTGGAAAAAACCGTCAAATCATCAAGGTATATAACAAGGAAAACATCTTTTTTCATTCGCAAAAGCCATGTCCATCGCCCACTGGAAAGTTGCGCCGGCATTCTTCAAACCGAATGGCATCTTGGCATAGTGGAATGTTCCCCATGGAGTTGTGAATGCTGTTTTGTCACGGTCGTCCTCATGAACCAAAATTTGGTTATATCCAGAATAACCGTCAAGTAGTGACATCCGAGATGCACCCACTACTCGCTGCAATATATGATCCATCTTAGGCAATGGATAATTGTCTTTCAATGACACCTTGTTCAAATTTCTGAAATCAATACATAACCAAATCTCACCTGTCTTTTTCCGCACTGGCACTAAATTGGAAATCCAATCAGAAAATCTGATGGGAAAAATGATTCTTGCTTTGTACAACCTGTTTACCTCCTTCTCAATCGATGGCAGCAACTTCGGATTGATTCTTCTTAGCTTTTGTCTGAAAGGCTTCTAATTAGGCTTAATAGGGATAGTATGTTGGATTATATTGGTGTCATACGTCTTTAAATCTGAGTAATCCCAAGCGAAAGCATCAGAAAATGAAGACAACAAACTCACATATTTGGCTTTTACCTCCGGTGGCAATGATTTGGATAACTTCACCATTTTGGGGTTTTCAGCTGTCCCAATATTTACATCCTCAACTCCTTTTTCAGTCGGTCATAAAGTTGGTTTCTTGGCCACAACATCCTGATCGAAGAGCTCTTCTAAAGGTATCAAACCTTTAGGAATAATGTTATCTTTCAGCTGTAACACCTCCATTTTATTTACCTAAACATCATCACCATTGTCATATTCTACATCGATTGAGGTATCTTTGAACTTACCTTTACTTTGCAGAAAATCATTAATCTCATCATCATCTTGGAAAACTTGCCAACATCTCTGATTATCCGGGACGGTAGGATGGTGCTTCACATGGATTTCGAACTTATTGCTTGAATTCATTGGGATCTTCAAGTTACTTGCTACCTTAGCAAGTGCATCTGCAATCCCATTTTGAATGTGAGGAATACAAGTCAAGGTATAATCTGAAAACTGCTTCAAAATATCAAGAACAACGTTCCGGTAAGCTCGCATCCACGGATGTTTCGTTTGATATTCACCCTTTACTTGCTTAATTACCAATTCGGAGTCACCATAGACTACAATTCTCTTAGCATTCAGATTTCTAAGAATCTTTAGGCCAGCAATCAGAGCTTCATACTCAGCCTCATTGTTTAAACAATCAAATGCTAATTTGTAAGAACATACCCGTACATTGCTCGGTACCTTATTTGGAGCGGAAAAAGGACTGCGTACCCAAATACCAATCCCAGCACCATCATTGCCCACTGCACCATCGAAATCCATGGTCCATAGACCCTCTTCATCATCCTCTAAGTGTTGAAATTGTGCTAGCTCTGTTTTTTCTTCTTGCTATCCACTATCTTTAGCTGATTGCTCAACTGTGCTTTCTGGCTTTTGCCTTTCTTTCTGCAAAACTTCTCTGAAATTCTCGGTAATCTCTGGAATATCTTTTGCTTGAACTAACTGACTATCTACATCATTGAAACTATCGGCAAACAAAACAAAAGACTCTAGATCTATATGTACATAATTAATCAGATGATTGACCGGTTTCTCCTTGGTCGTAATCATATACTTCATTTTTTGTTCCCGGTACATTTTTCTCATTTGGCCAAACACGGGAATCGTCGCATAGGAGAAATCTAACTGTAATTTCCCTTTCAATTTTTCTCCCCAAGATCTGGAAAGCAACATACCAAATCTCGAAGGAATGTCTGCTACAACAACGTCCATCAAAACATTCTTTGTAGGAATCTGATCCAAACTTACAGCCAAGTCTTTAATGAGCCCAATACATCTCACTCTACTAGAATCAAATGAATAAAGATCATGGTACTTCCTGGTAATGTCTAAACCCAACTTCTCCATGATTGCTTTCGGCATAAGATTATGAGAAGCACCGGAATCGAACATGGCATTATGTAATACAAACTCATGCAATCGAAGACTAATATAAAAAGGAGGCACTTCGCTGTCTGGAGACTCACCATCTAAAGCTGGTCCAAATATCAGTTCCGATTGATCATCTTCAATATTCACCATATCAGACATGGGATCGAAACTCAAAATTTTGGAGACTTGACCTTTATAACTGCTGTTCCTCATTAGTTCGGTCAAGGGAATGGATACCTTTAATTTTGAAATCTCATTCTCCAAACTAAAGGCTGAAGTCTTTTCGATCTCTTTGGCTGGAACATCTTTCTTCTCAACCTTCTCCCTCGATGTAATTGGATGATTTGATTTTTCTGCTGATGATGACTTGGTGGCAGCGGGATCAACTATCTCTTTTGCTTTCTTTTGTGCAACAGGTGAATCTTTTTTAGCTGCTGAAACTTCCTTTCTCTTCTGAATTGGATTGAATGGTACATCTCTGTTTCTAAGAGAATATTGCTTCTGCTGAGCTGAAAATGCATTCATATAACCTCTCTGATACTCATTCGACTCTTCCTCAAGAGCAGCATCATTAGCCAAGATAAAATCCTCATCTTTTTGTACCGCTGAACTTTCTGCATACTCATCATCTTCAGTGATATAAATAGGAAAATAATCAGGAGTAAAGAAATGATTTTCCTCCCCTACTACATCATCTTCATCATCTGAATCCTGACCAACAAAATTCTGCTGAAGAGGTGTCTTTACTTGCTGCTAGACTGCTGGTTCTTGTGCTCGCTGTTCTCGTTGCTTAATCCTGAATTGTGGCTGTTGTTGACCACGGAAGTTGGGATTTTGAACTTGTGGTTCGAGCTTATCAAGAGTGAACCTTTCGAACATTTTTTCCACCTTACGAAGTATCTGATCTGTAGATGTAGAAGCTTCTTCCTTTATCACAACTTTCTTCTCTGCTTTCAATCTAGCTCTCTTGTCATTCAAATTTGCCTCAACACTCACGGAAATCTTCTGCATGTCCTCTAAAGTGGGTGGATCTCTATCTCGTAATGAATAGGCCATCTCCGGATCAAAAACATCCAGGAATTTTAACAAAGCTGATTTCTTAGAAGGCCTCAAGTCATCAGGAATTGCATTATAAACCGCATTAAATCTAATAATATAGTCTTGGACGGACTCACCTGGATTGCGCTTGATCTTGGTATACTCATAAGTGATTTGAAGCGGATATTTTTTCATTTCCCACCGATCTAAAAACTGTCTCTGAAGCTCTTCTAATGTATTAATACTTCTGGGCTGCAAAGCTCTGAACCACTTGCGTACCTCACCTCCAAAAGTTTGGACAAACAATCTCATGGAGACATTCTCTTCATCAATTTCATGGAGGTCCAAAAAGTCTGTCATTCTATCAATATGCTGCTGAGCGGGCACACTTTCAGGAGTACCATCAAACAAAGGAATTTTACTATGATAATCAGCGGGCGTGGGATCCAAGTTTGCTGGCAAAACAAGAGGTGCAAATATAGCGGCCATTGCTCTTGGTGGATTTATGATCTGTCTTGGAGAAACGGGTGGAGAACGAGCAGTAGGTGTACGAGGTGTATGTGGTGGAGATGGAGGAGGAACTACTACTGATTGCTGATCAGAAATGGATGGTTGTACGGGAATGGTAGGAATGAAAGAAGGCTCAGCATAAACTTGTGAATCAGATGTAACTACTGATGGACCAAGAGTTTCAGAAGCGGACTCTATGAATTCAGGGACATTCGTTGCCACAATAGAGTTCTGAAGATTCAGAATGTAATTATCAATAGATCTATTAGCTTGTTCAATCTCAAGATACTTGATAAACTCAGGATTTATTACGGTAGAACCAGTAGCACTTTTAGATTTAGTTTCAAACAAAGACAACTCGAACCGATCATCAAACTCAATATCTTCAATGAATTTAAATACAGTAGGGTATGAATGAGATTTAAACAAAGGGATCACGGGACTTTCTTGACGGAGGATTCTTGAAATCAGATTGGGATTCTCATACATTGGAGGCAGATCAGGATCAAGATTTGATCTAGTATGTCTTCTGGAAGCCAGTGTGTTGATCTATTCAAAAATCAAAGGACAGAACCGATCTATTCAGCCTATCAAATTCTAGACTCAATCACCCAAAAGTCTAGAACGATGTAATATATTGGGGTAATTCACAAATCAAATGTCACGTTCACAAGCTAAATCGGAGATTGATTGAAGGAGCGTTTATCTACTTCCGCTAATGCAAGGCAAAAGCGTTTCGAAAGATACCTGGCGTGACTTCAGGCTCCGTCTGTAACTTATGAAATAAATAACATCAACAAGCAAACCATTTTCTTCCCCAGTATGGTTGCCACTATGTTTGTTCCCAAATCCACCTTAGGCTGAAATAAGGCAGAAGAAGGACAACACCAAACCACGTTCAACCTCGTAGCTAGCCCTACGAGGACAGGAGAGGGCTCTCTCCGGGTCAATCTCAATGAAAATATTCAGAGAGGCTTGAGATGACTAAAAAAAAAATTGATCTTAGGCTAGATAAACAAATAGGAGGGTTTGATTTTGATTTTTAGGGGTTTTTGTTGGAAAAAGGGAAAAACAATTTTTGGGGCTTGGGGATGAGGCCAAATTCTTGCAGAGTTCAAGTTGGGGCAGGGTAGGCAATGACTTTGATTTATTAGATTCAATGGATGGATAGAAATACTACTGAGGAGCTGAAGAGGGTGAGAGAGTGCAAGGATCCTCTTCAAACTGACGAAAAACATATAAAACTAAACAAAATTCTAAGGTAGAGCACCAGCAAATCAATGAATTCTACCTCAAATACTCATTTGTTTAATTCAGAAGCATAGAGAAGGGAAATGGCTTACATATAACATTAACGAAACTTACAATAACATGAGAATAACATCATCAAAACTCAGAAGCCACAAGGATCCCAACAAGTGTTGCAAAACTCTGGTCTTTCCTTTGCCAAAATCTGAAATGAATGTACAATGAGGTGCCAAACTTTTCCCAAGTATCCAACCCTGAAAATGTCTCAGAAAATAGAATATATAGACCATCATAACCCCTTCCAATGCCTCTAAGGGTCGAGCTCATCCTTCTAGGAGCTGTTTCAACCAATTCTAAACATGGAGCTAAAATCTAGGCAGCCAAACAACTTGCCTCTATATGCTAGGAAACTGATCCATTCACTTAATTTTCACTTTTTAGTGAATGAATCCTCTAGAAAAAGTAAAAACATGCCAAATTTACATCATAGTTATCAAATTACATCATGGTAGGTCAATCATCACATGAAAAAGTAAAACTAGTCAAACTGGCCAAATTTCTGAGCTGAAAAGTGAAATTTGGGCAAAATTCCTCTATGCGCCACGCCCAAATTCTCTATGCGTCGCGCCACTTTGAGCCTGTTTTTGGGGCACTTACCGAAGTCAAAATTGAGCTCATGATAGCTAGTTGGAAAGCCCTGGATGTCTGATATCCAACCCAAGTGGAATTTGTCAATTTGGATGTCATTTGCCCCTCCAAAACGGCAATCTCCCAAGACTGGTTCTTGCTGGTGCAAAAAGTGGCAGAAATGCCATTTTCAAGGTGTTTTTGTCCCTTTAAGTAGCCCAGAATTTGATGAAATGCTTCGGCCATTCCTAAACATACATAATATATCATAAAAAACCCAAAAATGCAAAATTTTCCTCCAGAAGATGTCCCAATCATAAGCGCGCGTCGGGTGGCACGACGCGTCGGGGAGAAAAACTTGTTTTGCAACCAAAATTTTCAAAATGAAAAAATCTTCTCCAAATTTGCTGAAATTCGGAGTGAAGGTCTCCCATCATGTCTCATGCTCAACCAAGGAAGCTTCGGCCAAGATTTGGAGTGGATCGGGCCTTTTCCGACGTTTTAGTGCTTTTCTCAACCTCGCCTTCAAGATCTTCATTTTCGCTCTGCAAACGTGTGTGCGGGCCCAATAGTGATTCTTCATGTGTCTGAGCATGTCTTTGTCCCTATTTTCCTTCACCAAGAGCTTCTCCAGATGAATGTTGACGTGCGTAAGGCAATTCTCTCGCTCAAACGATGTCATGTCACCTGGTCTCTTTCGGGCCAATTCATGGTCTTCACGGATTTTCCGCAACTCTATGAGTGTCTGCTGATCCTCCATTTTTTTATTCCGCTGCTCCAAGTAATTTATAACCCACTAAGCTCTCTGCAATTTCTCGATCAGTGTGCCGATCTCAGCTTTCTACTTCTGGATTATCTCTTTCAGCTTTGAGCTGGGAGAGCTTGCATCAACATCGATGAGTATAAAATCAGTGTCTTGGCCTCCTGAAGGGCCCTCATCGTGCATAGACCTCTTGCCTCTGTCCTGAACCTATACCTGTGCTGATGTCGAAGGTGAGACCCCTTCCACACCATGTGGAGATAGTACTCGCGCTGCTGATGAAGATAACGAGACCCCTTCCACCCCTGGTGGAGATAGTACTCGTCGTGCTGCTGCAAATAAGGCTCTGTGGCCTCTCTAATATGTCACACACACTGGAGCACTGATAGGCTCAATCTCAGGAAACTCAAACTGATGTGAAGGCTCCCCCTCATCATGACCAATCTCGAGAGGAAGCTGGGGGCTGCAAAGAAGTCACGGGAAATGAACTCATCCCATGTGATGCGTTGTAATCCAAGATGATGTACTACAATGATTTTAATGAGCGCATAATGATAAATGTTTTTATGCTGCTACTATGGAGTCTTCTTCTGCACAAGGGTAGTCATCCGCTCTATGTTTCGGCACATGAAGTATGGAATATTCATCATTTGCACTCTCGTGAAATGCATCAAAAGTCTGATATGATATGCATAAAGGCGCGAGAATATACCCTTGCAGCTGAAGTATCTAATGATGAGTTTCATTAATGGCGCATAGGACTCCTTCAGAAACCGGAATGGAAATAATCTGCTCAACTGCCTCAAATATCTAGGTCTGATGTAAGGTTCATAATATGCTCTATCCAGCTGCTGTCTCTTATTCCACTCCTCACCAATGTTCGGTATCCCGGTCGCCTCAGAAATGGTCTTTGGTGTCAAAGAGAAGTTCACTCCAGCAAGATTTACATGACCATCATGCAAATGTAGGAAAAATAAGCGAACCAACTCTAGATGGTGCTGAATCTGAGATATCATCTCGCAATACCGAAAACACGAATGTTGCTGGAAACATGTCATTTCAAGCGGGCAGGCCTGCAATTGAGCCAAAGAAGTGGGCTCCTCCTTGACGTGCCTGCCACTTTTATGAGACCTCCTCGGTACATTTAGCTCTGTGGTTGAATCACTGTCCTGCTCATACCCCTGCTCATATGATGAATTTGTTTCTGACATGGTGCTGAAAATTTTGTCAACTGTATGTTTGGTTGGTTTGAAAATGAGAAATTGGTGTCTTTGTTTCAATGCCAAATATGTACTGAAGGGATAATGAGGGACTGTGGTAAGTATAACAGTGGGAAAGAGGACTGTCAAATAAAATTTATCATGTGAAAATAATCACTTGATGTATGGGGATTAAGGATTTGGAAACTCTTTGCAAATAATATGGGAAAGGGAAAGAGATAGGAGTGGTAGGGTTTAGTAAATGGGAACAAGGGATATGAGTAGTTGGGAAGGTTAGGGCATAAGGGATTAACTATAATGGTAGAATTATAAAAGGGAAAGGATCAGTGATGGGAAAGGACATTTGGCATCCAAATTGCAATTTCAAAACACCAATTTCCAAAATCCAAAGGAGCAGACTTTGTTATAAATATAGGGTTTATATTTTCAAACTTTAAACTTTCAAATATTCCCTCCAAACATCATCACATAAGATCTAATAGCAGGAGCAAGCATCACATACTTACTTGGAGCGAACAAGTTTGAAACCGTTTTGAATTTGGAGCAACGATGACAATTTTCAAGCCTATCGACCCTGTGTGCCGTG
This sequence comes from Pinus albicaulis, assembly GCA_034641835.2. Lineage (NCBI taxonomy): Eukaryota > Viridiplantae > Streptophyta > Pinopsida > Pinales > Pinaceae > Pinus > Pinus albicaulis. Next base: position 1,704,034,902 of record CM076575.1, on the reverse strand, counting down.
CGCAGGCCCAATGCGCCGCGCTCAGTGGGTGCGCCACGCCCTTAGGAAAATACACTGAGTTTTTCGGCTCTATGCGCCGCGCTCAGTGGGTGCGCCGCGACCTATCCCAATGCGCCGCGCTGCCTTCAATCACACAGTCTACCCTTCTAAAACGCAGTTTCGTCCCTCCACACCTCAAACTCGAATTTCTCTTGGATTTTCTCAATACTCTTGATGCAAATGAATGAATGGATTTGAGAAATATCTCATATGGACATGGTTTTAATTTTTGCTTCTTCAAAACCCATTTTGTGATGTTTTTTGACTTTGGCACTTTTTCATTTAATACAACTTTTGTTTTTTTGTTTCCTCAATGACTTTCTGGAGCTTTGAATGATGAAATTGGTTGATTTATTGTAGGGATGTTGGCGTTGAACCTTGGCAAAGCAAAACCAGAGTCTGCTTTGAAGTTTTCATGGCGGAAAAATACATGATTATTATAAAAACAATTTTGACAATTTCTTCTTCAAAACAGAGTTTTGAAGAAGAAACATCCTCGAGCATATTGACGATGAAAATTTTGAATTGAAAACTTGTTGAAAACATCCTCATGGCCTGCGGGCATTGTTTAACACTTCGAAAGACCAAACCCTAGACCTAGAAACTAAAATGACTCTTTTTGACCAAAACAACTTCTATGACTGTAAATGACATGAACTGAACTTTGATGAATTTTGGGAAATGTTTACTAACCCAGCAGGTACAAGCATGAGGGAAAATGAGAAAACAAAGCCCTTTCGTCAGTCAATGGCATGCCCCTAACGAAATGAAGATGAATGAGCGGAATGAGACACCTAAACAATGAAATGCAATAAGAGAAATGATCTCTGACGGAGGGATGTAAAGACCGACTCTAACAGACTCGATATATCGTGTTTTCAAATCCTAGTCACCTGGTAATATTTTCTTGGATGAATTACATCCAGTTGGGGAGACAACTAATTTTTTAGGATAATTATTGCTAATGATTGGAAGTGGTAAACCCTGTGTAATTATTCTGGTAGTTTCATATTTAGAGTAGTTTGGTTTGCATCGTTCTTATGAGGAAATATGAATTTTTGGCTTAGTTTCTCAACTAATGAATGTGTCTTATATTCTGAGGGTTAGGGTCTTTGAAATATTTTCAACCATGTTTGAGTTATGTGTTCTAAGCCTGTGTTCTCTTGGAAAAGTTGGAATTGGGGTTTTGAGTTTAGGAGTTGTCTGGGAACCCTGGGTAACAAGGTTTGCCATGTGTTGGGGGTGGGGTATGGTTATTTTCTCTTCGGGATATTGAGTATAGTAGGGTTTGGGTCCTAGGGTGAAACCTAGTGTGTTCAATGTTTAAGGGGTTTGAGTCTTTTATTGACACGAAGTTTCCCATCTCCTTAGTTAGTGAGTCTGTGTTGGAGGTCAATTCCTGTGGTTAGTGTTTCTGTGAAGGTGTTATTTGGTGGTTCTTCGGTCTTGATAAGGTCGATTTTAGTCAATGGATTTTTCCCTTTGTAGGTTATAGAGGAAATCATTTTAAAGGAAATGAAAGAACCCTCCTGTGTTCCTACGATGTCTGATCTGGTGGATCAGTATAATGCTCAAAATTAAAAGTGCTCAAAATCGACGCAAAAGTGAAGATCTCGTCACCCTAAATCCAATGCAGCTTGTTTCACTCAAGACCGATATCGTATGCTCCCGATATCATGTTCTGGATAATTTGGAAAAGAACTATAATTTTAAAATTTTGGGTTGCAGGTAGCCCAATCAGTAGTCTGTATGCTGACTAGGAATTTGACTGGATATCATTGTGTATTTATATGGACCAATGGTGTGTTGACACTTGTCTTGTTATTATTTTCTGTGGGTTGGTGAAATTTCATTGGTTGGAATGTTCATTTATTTGGACCAATTAGGGAGAGCCACGTGGGGAAATCCCTGGTAGCCACATGGCCTCATGGTTGCATGGAGAAATTTTGGTGGAAGGTCGAACGGGCCTGGTAGGAATCTAACCATGGACCGACTAAGTGGTAGGGCAACACTTTACCATTACGTTGCATGGTGGTGTTTACTATGTAGGGGTCACAACATGTATATAAAGTTTAATAAAAACTCGGTTGGGGGTTGGTACCAGGGTTAACCCTTGTTCCCTAGTCCACCCAACCCATGAAACATGAAAGATAAATGGGGGTGCAGGGTTAACCCTGACCCCAACACCATATATTAATGGCAATCACATATTGTAATGTCAACACCATATGTTATATTGTTATACACCAACCATATGTTATTTGCACCCTACCATATATTATAACCCATAACCAAAGTTTTGGCGGATATGGTTAGGTTCATGGCACAATTTAACCACTAGTTAGAACGACGTTTCTAGGGAGTCATAACACATGTAATAGTTAGGATGGGAGGCACGGTTAAGTTATATCTTTGTGGTTCAAACATTGGCAGGAATTCTAGTGCAACCATGGGTTTGTACACGGGGTTTGGTTTTAGTCTTGGGCGTAGCAATTTCAAACTCAGCCACGGTGGGTGTTAACCCAACCAAGCACCAACCATAGTCACAAGCGGGTCAACTTTGGAGCGATATTTTTGAAACGACCCCGAGATCAACAACCCAGAATATGCCACTTGGCCCAATTTTTTCGGTTCGTGGGGGTCACTGTGCAAATTAATGGTTCAACAATTTGCACCCGCACTAGTGTAAATCTCGTCAACGCGGGGTAAAATTTTCACTCCCCATGGATGAAAACGTCAGAATTTGTAGGATGGATAGCAAATGGGTGCAATATGGAGGAAAATTAGCAAGAAAACTTCTCTGGTACATGACTTAGTCAATTTCGACCTTTTTGAGTGTAGAATGAACCCAACTAGGGGTTTTTTATTGTTATGGAGCCATTGATGAGAATATTTTTGCAGTTTGTGCATTGTAGCTTGATGTAAACACCTATTTTTGAGCATAATGAAAGGGGCCCAACATTGGAAGCTAGACCATGATCTGAATGGAAAGCGGCCTACACCCATGGCATTTATCCGCGCATGGTATTGTAAGTGACATCTATCCATGGTATTCATTTACCTATGGTATGTATCCATCCATGGTATTGTAAGTTACATCTATCCATGGTATTCATTCACCTATGGTATATATCCACTCATGGTATTCATCCACACATGGAATTTACCCATGGTATTGTAAATGGCATCCACCCATGGTATTCATCACCCATAGCATTTATCTACCCATGGTATTGTAAGTGACATCTGCCCATGGTATTCATTTACCTATAGTATTCATTCACGCATGGTATTTACCCACCCATGTGTTATAGCATCATTTTTCACCCTCATGTGATTCATGATTGTCTCTTTGGCCTTGGGCACCCATTCCCACAGACTTGAACAAAGTTCATAAAAAACAGTGTTAAAAATCCCACACGCGGGTATGCCTAGAATTTTCCGCGTGTATACGCTAGTCCATACAAACTTTTCCGCGTATGCCATTAAAATCATTAAAAAATATATAAAATTCCCTATTTTCAGGCTGGGTTGATGGTTACTTCAGTAGTTCAACCACCCCAGCACGTGGCCAACAGTTTCCAACAGATTGAAACTACTTTGAGGGAGTATAAAAGCCCCTCACATGCATGGCCTAAGGGAGAGAGAAATTTATAGACATTATACTCTGTTGGAGCCCCAATTCAATTCTGATTTCCCGTGCCTCCTACACTTTACCAGATTTTTTTACAGGAAACCCTTGTTTCCTGGAGATGTTCATTAGTTTATATGTCATCTCGTGTGCACAAGTCTTGAAAGTATCCTAGCGAGGCAAGGGCTGGACGGATCCGGACGATGGTCTGTTCGAAGATCGTGGAAGGATTCAGGTGATCTCTCCACTTTTTCTTGCTGTACATGCTGTTCGTAATGAAGAAGAACCATCTTGTTCCCGAATTCACGTGTTAATATCTGCTTGCATATGTGAAAAGATTGTTATTTAAGCATTTATTATTGTTTATACGATGTTTCACATGGATTACACTGACATTTAGGAGAAGTATATGTTGTACAACTAGATTTCCGTGCATTTTATTTCTTGATTTCCAGGTTGAAGAGGAAGAAGGGTTGCTGGGGGTTTGGACCCCGTGGGATCTACATCAAACGTAGGATTACGGGTGAGTTCTACTATCGATGTTATCTAGTTTTTAGCGTACTAGTGTGGTTGTGTGAGTCCTTCTTGAATAGCATGCTCTGATCTGTGGAGGTTTTTTCCCAACAAACCTCTAGGGAGTTATTTCCCGAAATAGAACTGGCGACTCCGCTGGGGATCGCATTTTTTTGATTCCCCTGTTGGGTGGTTTCAGCTGTTTTAAAGGTTTCCAACAGTTTTAATTATTATTTCCAGTCCAGTTAGCTTTTTCTCAATCAGACTGAAGACCTGGTTCTTTATCCAGGCTTGATCATTTTTGTTTTTCATTAGCTACCTTTCCATATGCGAGTTTTTCTTTACACAGTCGCGTATACACGCAATTTTTGTTAAAGGAAGTCGCGTATACACGGGTTTCCTTTGACACAGGTGCGTATGCACGCTTGTTGAAAAGCTGATAAGTAGCGTATGCCTGGGTAAATTTTGAAAATTTTGATTTCTTGACTTTTTAGTCTTGTCTACCTGTGGAGACCTGTTCCTGCAGTGTCTTTATAGTCTCTGGATTGTGTTGATAGTGGTTATTGGTCTTTTCTCTCTTGTTTGGTTGAATACTGGGTTATTTGACAAATCTTGTTTTTTAGTGCTTGCATTTCTGGTTCGAGTACCAAGATCTCTTTCTAGAGATTCTTGGCTGTTCTGCTTTATCAGGACAGAGAGCTTCTGCTCGTATGCTCTTTCCTTACTTTATGTTTTGCTTAGCACTTTAATTTTTTCCTGCTTTCGGTTGGTTTTCTTGATTTCATGTGACTAGATCTTGTTGCAATTTTTTTAAGAGTCATTCTTGGTTTTTTGAATTTTTTTTTGCTGCGAGATTGTGCTATTGTTCTGGGCTGAGTTCCTGAGTTTCTTGTCTTCCTTTTGCTCGTATAAATCTTGCCACTAGGGGGCACTATAAGATTTAGAGCATTTTTGTTGAAGCTTTGTTTGAAATTCAGAGATTGTTTGGCTTGAGAATTGGATAGTTCTTCTTGGTCTCTTTGAAGTCTTCTTTTATAAAATTCAAAAAGCTCAAAAACATTTTTGTTTTTCCATTGCTTTTGTTTTGCATTTTTGTTTTGGTTTCTTTGCATCTTTTGAAGCCTTGTTGGGATTTCTTGCCTTCGGTTTCGGACTTGATTTGGGAAGGGAATTTTCATTGGTTTCTTTCTCTTGTTTCGAGCATATTTTGGTGTCTTTATACTGAGAGTTTTTGATTTTGGGAACTAGCTTTGTGGACAGCCGAAAAGTGATAAAACTAAAGGATTTTTGGAAATTTCTCTTTGCTTGGTTAGATTTTGCATCTTAGAATTGACATGCTCTTAGTAATTTGCATTAGGTGCACTTAAGCATTTAGTATTTTTCATAGTTTTTGCGAGTGTGAAGTTTGTTATCTGAAAAGAAAAAATATAGTCTCGTAGAACCCGTGTAGAAATTTCTTTTCATCGAAAGGAAATTACTGCATTTGCATGTAGTTTGTTTTCATTAATTTCTTTTCTGTGTCATAAAACACCACGAGTTTCATTTCCACATCCCTTTGAATTAATATAACAGCCAACTAAAATAAGCGCTATAATTTAAAACAACTAGCAAGTTTTTTATTAAGTGTCATACACCAACTAGCTAGGTTGTAGGGCCTTGGATTAGGTGAGTGGAGAGTTAACTCTCCAAGGCCACTCAAACTAAGACATAGAAGTTTATTAATTGAGCGAAATCCAACTCCGTTAGGTGGATCGAGAAAGCTCTCCTCCAGAGAGTCAAGCGCGAGGGGAAGTGAAGGCCGAGAAGAGAGATACCCCCTCTCTGATTTGCTGGATCTTGCCTCAAGACCGTTTCGCTCGGCTTCTGACATAGATTGGTGCCCATAGTTGCCATTCCTAGGTTCCACACAGGTGACTACGGGGGGGAATACCCGTGGTACCTGAGGCAGATGTCGTATCACTTCTAACAGTACTTCTGGAGGGTGCCCCGGCGAAGCTTGGGTACTTGCATCGGCAAAGGCTGTTGTTAGGAGGTTGGCGTAACTATTTCTGTTACCTTCGCTATTAGTCCTGGGCCATAATTATCCCAGACTACTTTCGGGAGGTCCTATTTTTCACTTTCTCGTATTTTGGTGTCCGGTCCTAATCACCCGAAGCGGAAATACATGAAGGCTGCTTGCTTGGCTGTATCTTAGGGATTTTTGTAGTGAGTGCTCTTTGCTCCTAGCTTGCTTAGCTTTATACTTTTTTGAGTCTAATTAAAATTTGTTAAAGTGGCTGATCAAGCGCCTCATCGATCGAGGAGAATCCAGGGGTTATCTCCCGAGAGTGCAGAGCCTTCTTCAAGAAGGCGTAGGAGTAACATAGCAGGTGAATATCACCCTGTGGTATCTGACGCAGTGGAGAGAGATCCTCCACAAGGGCTTGAAGGTTTTCTAGTTGGTTCTGGTGTTGGTTCCGAGAGGAGCGTTCCGCTCACCTCGAGAGTCTTATTTATGGGAGAGTTAGGAATAGAAGTAGAGGAAGTACCTGAGTCTCCTCAGTCACTTCCATCTCCTCTTCCTCCTGATTATCCGTTTGTTGTTGAGTACATCGGACCTGAGTCAGAAAGACCAGAAATTCCTCCATTTTATTCATACCTTTCGATGGCTACGACTGGGAACGCAACTTCTGCTGTGAGTGCTGCAGGCATTCAGACTCCTGCTTCAGTTGAAGGAGGAGGCACAATTGCTATATCTTCGATTGCTTCTAGTACTGCTGTGTTTGGCTCTGGTTTCACCCAAGCACATGCTTCTCAATCTGGTCCCTTTTGTTTTGGAATGCCCATTAGTGGGATTCCTTCGTTTTCCTTTTCCGCTGCTGCAACTGCGTCTGTACCCATGTCTTCCATGGTTAGTGGGTCAGCTTCTTTTCAAGGGTTCCCCTTCGGAACTGGGCATATTCCTAGTTCAAATCCTTCTTTAGGGTCTTTTCCTTTTACTTCTCAGACTCAGATTTTTAACCCTTGGTCTGGAGGTCAGAGTTCAACTACTTTTATAGACTGGAACCCTGTATTTACAACAGTGGGGGAAGGGAATCAGTTTTACGCTGGTCAACAAGGGAATGTTTATTTCCCTTCGTCGAGTGCTTATCAGACTTTTTCCCCTCTTTCTAATGCTTGGAACCCCTATTAGGGGCTTTCCTCTTCATTCATTACTTCGGGGGGGAACTGGTACGGTCTTTGGTAACTCGACGTTGGGAGGGGGTCCTTCTCCAAATGTTGGGTCCTTTGGCCCAACATTTTCTACGAGTTATTTTTGGCAACTTGGTGCCTCATCAAATCTAGGTTACTCTTTTCAGAATGTTGGGAATTCATCCCACCAAGGATGAAATCCTCAAGCTCCTCCTCGTTTACCTTTTATGGCAACATTGAATTTGCCAGATTTGTCGAAATTGACGAATGATCCGATCCGATATAGTCTGGGGTGGCCTCCAGTTCCTACCAAACTACCTTCAGACATTCCAAAGTTTGAAGGCAAGAATGGAGAGGACCCAGCTGATCATATCACCACCTTCCATTTATGGTGTTCTTCTAACTCCCTGATTGAGGATTCGATTAGGTTGCGATTGTTTCAACGCACCTTAACTGGAAACGCTGCCAAGTGGTATATTGAGTTAACTGGGGGAAGTTTTGCTACGTTTGGAGATCTGGCTACAACATTTCTAAATCATTTCCAGTTGCCTGTCTGTTATGATGCCGGGACTGAACTCCTAGCTAATTTTAAGCAAGACGGCGCAACGCAAATTTCTGATCATATTCAGGAATGGCGGAGAAGGAAGAGGCTTATTAAAGCTCATATTCCAGGAGAATTCCTTTTGGAATGGTTTCTGAAATCTTTGCAGTCAGATATTTCTAAGGATGTATCCCTGTCCGGGGTATTTTCTGAGGAACAGGCCATTTTTAGGGCCCAGCAGCTTGAATTGATATATTCTCAGTCTGGAGTCCTTCATAAATATTTGCCTAATGCTCCTCGCTCCAAATTAGATTTTTCCAAGACTAAACCTGGTCCTCATGGTGATGGACTTATTGGGTCGATCAATAGTGGTGCAGCTAACCTGCTTAATCAATTGCAGCTGTTGTCTATACAATCTGCTTCTTCTGGTCAGGCTGTGCTTGCTGAGTCATCGCCTTCTCAATATTTGTCGGTAAATGCCGTTCAGACTTCTAACCCTAAAGAAAATCAACAATCCGAAGGGAAGAAGAAGGGACGTAATAAGAAAAAGGGCAAGAATGGGAAAGGTAATGAAAATAAATCCAACGAGCATGTTGGTGAGGGCCTAAAGGATAAAAAGAAAGTGAAGTTTCCATGCAAGTTATGTGCTGGAGACCATATTACTCACCTTTGCCCTAAAATTCAGGATGCGCAGTGCTTGTTAGCCCAGCAGGGTTCTTCTAGTTCCTAGGCTGTGTTGACAAACCCTTTTCCCCAAGGGAAACAGCTAGTTGTTGGCGCAAATTAAAATACTGGGGCTTCCTCTGGAGGCACCCAGGAAGGGGAAAATCCGTCAAATATATACATGATGAGTGCTCATGCGGATATCGCCACGAGATCCCGTGATTATGGCGAAGATGAGTCTTCGAAAGCTAAGGGTGCTCCCGATGCTACTGAGCCGCTTCATATTACGAGGCCTACTGTTGAGCCTATACCTCAGATGCCAAAAGCATCTACTAAGCATACAATGATTAATCCAAATACCAGGGCTGCCCAGAACTACTCTATTGTGGAAGATCTGGCACAGAGTTCTTGTGCCATGTCGGCTCTTGAGGTGCTCTAGTCTTGTCCGACTCAGCGTAGTGCTCTGCTCACTGCTATTGGGGCTGTCGATCCAAAGAACTCTCTTATGACTACATTCGATATGTCTAATTTTAAAAAGAGACTCCCCCATCATATGGCTTTTCATATTAAATCATCGTACCAGAAATTCAATATGTTTCGGACAGTCGTTGATGAGGGTGCTTCCACATGCGTGATGTCTCTCACATGTTGGAAGGGAATTGGATCTCCCGCAGCTGTTCCATCTGATACTCTTCTGACTGCATTTGATGGTCATTCTCACAGACCACATGGTATTATCCTAGCTTTGCCCATCTGTGTTGGGGGAAAAACTGTAAATATAGAGGTTGAGATAGTTGATGTAAGCTTGGACTACAACCTTCTGTTGGGGCGAAACTAGATTTATGAGATGGATGCTATTGCATCCTCATTATTTCGGATCATTTGTTTCCCTCACGAAGGGAGTATTGTTACGGTGGATCAACTGGACTATTCTCCTGTAGACCCGAATGCATCTATTGACTCAACTATTCCAAAGTTGGATAATGCCAAGTCGCATGTTAAGAATTTAGGGGTTGGAATGTATTCTTCTTTGATGGGTAATTTTGATATTCCACCTCCTACGGTTCATATAAATGCAATTTCATCCTCCAGGGCTCCTCTTCGAAAAGAGTTCTTCAGAACTCATTATTTTTCGAACCCTTGGACCTTACCTTCCCCTACCTCCACATTAGCGGAAGGTCAAGTGGGTGGAATGGCATTTCCAATGTTTGCAGCTGAGATTGCTTTTCAATCTATTGTTGACACTGCAGAGTCCATCCCAACTCCTCTTTCACCAGAAGAGTTGGATGGAGATGTGGCTCCGGCTTGGACACTTATTTCTTCTTCCGCCCAAGATTGCCTTGATACCACTCTTCCATCTGAAGAGGCCATCCTGGAAGCTATGACTAGTAAAGATAGACCGTGGGATGATTTGCATCATCGGTCTTACTTTTTACCTGATTTGAGCGAAGTTGAATCAAGTTTTCCAAGTCCTTTGTCTACTGGTCCTGTTCACCCAGTCCTTAACCCTTTAGCACCAACACAGGTATATGCTGAAGGGAACATGGCTGTGATTTCTCCAACTATCCCGGTGAACATTTCCAGGAATCCCAATGTTATAGAGAATGTCTTCATCGGAGCTGAATTTTCCCCTGAAGAGATTCAAATTTACACCGATTTGTTTAAAGAGTTTAGGGATGTGTTCACTTGGTCTTATGAGGAAATGCCTGGTATATATCCATCTATTGTCCAGCATGAGATCAATACTTACGAAAATGCTAAGCCTGTGAGGCAAAAACTTCATCCGGTCAATCCTAGGAAGGCTGCAGCTATCAAAGCCGAGGTGGAGAAGCTTCTTAAGGTGGGATTTATTTTCCCTATTCCTTTGACAGAGTGGGTTTCGAACCCTGTTCCCGTAGATAAAAAACAAGGAACAATTCGAGTTTGCATTGATTTCAGAGACCTTAATAAAGCATGTCCTAAAGATAATTACCCCACACCATTTATATATCAGATTATTGTTGAGTGTGCCGGTAATGAGATTTTTTCCTTCATGGATGGTTTCTCCGGATATAATCAAATTACCATCCATCCTGAAGATCAGCATAAGACTACCTTTATTTGTCCCTGGGGTACTTTTGCTTACAAGAAAATGCCTTTTGGTCTTAAAAATGCTGGAGCTATGTTTCAGTGGGCCATGTCATATGCCTTCCACGACATCAAGCATATTATCGAGGCATACTTGGATGATTTATCTGCTCGTTCTCGAAAGAGAATTGATCATCCAGCTTACCTCCGTCAATTATTTGAATGATGTCGTTCCTACAAGATTAGGTTGAATCCGAAAAAGTGTGTTTTCGCAGTCACATCCGGTCGGTTATTGGGGTTCATTGTGTCTAGGGAAGGGATTAGGGTAGATCCCTTCAAGGTTGAGGCAATACTTCGGTTGCCTCCCCCGTCGTCTATTCGTCAACTTTAAAGTCTACAAGGAAAGGCTAATTTTCTTTGGAGATTTATCGTAAATTATGCTGAAGTTACCAAAGGTTTTATGAGATTGTTGAAGAAGGGAGTCCCATTATTTTGGGATGACTTCGCTCAGCGCTCATTCAATGCTTTGAAAAAAGCATTGACCTCTACTCCTTTATTGAGTCCACCTGATTATAGCAGGGATTTCGTTTTGTATCTTGCAGCAGCAGAATATACCATTGGTATGGTTTTGGTTCAGTAGGATGATGCTCTCATAGAGCATGTTATATACTATCTTAGTCGAGGATTGGTAGGACCTGAAATCCGGTATACTCTGATAGAAAAGCTAGCTTTGGCAGATGTTCATGCTGTGCAACGACTCCGACATTATATTCTTCTACGAAAAACTTATGTTTTGGCAGCTGCCAATCCATTTCAGTTCTTTCTCAGTAGGCGAGTGATTGGGGGCAAATACAATAGATGGATTGTGATTTTGCAGGAATTTGACCTTGATTTTATGTCTGCCAAGTCCAAGAAATCATTGGTTTTTGCGGAATTAATCTCTGAGTTTCCTTGTGGAGAAGAGATAGTCTATGATGAATCCTTCCCGGATGAACATTTGTTTCTTATTTCTGCACAGGATCCTTGGTATGGAGATATCATTGTGTATCTTCAGACTGCGAATTTTCCCTCTACTTTTTCAAAAGATGAGCGTCGTAAGTTGCGTCACTTGGCTAAGAATTACTTGATTATTGGTGATGCTTTATACCGTCGAGGGGTTGATTCAATCCTGAGACGTTTCTTAACTCTCAAAGAAGCTGAGGCTGTGCTGAATGATTGCCACAGTGGAGCTTGTGGTGGTCATTTATCCGGGCTTGCTACAACCCAAAAAATCTTGCGTGCTGGGTACTTTTGGCCTTCGATTTTCAAAGATTGTATGGAGTCGGTCAAAAAGTGTCATTCGTGTCAAGTTTATACTCGAAAAATGCGCGCTCATCCAGCTCCGCTTTTTCCAGTCATTATTGTCGGTCCCTTTACAAAGTGGGGTATTGATTATACTACTTGTAACCCACCTTCGGCTAAAGGTCACAAGTACATTATTGTAGCAGTAGACTACTTTACGAAGTGGGTTGAGGCTATGCCTACTTTTGGGAATGATGGTGAGACTGCAGCTCTTTTTCTTTTCAACCAGGTTATTGCTCGTTTTGGTATTCCTAGAGAGATTGTCACTGATCATGGCAGTCATTTTCAGAATAGCATGATGGCTGAGTTGGCTCTAAAATTAGGTTTCCGGCAGGAGCATTCATCTCCGTATTATCCTCAAGCCAATGGGAAAGTGGAGCCGTGAATAAATCCTTGAAGACTATTCTTCAAAGGACGATTAATAAAGCTCGATCCAACTGGCATATCATGCTATATCCTGCACTTTGGGCATACAGGACGTCAGTGAAAACTGCAACTAGCTTTACTCCGTTTCAACTATTTTACGGGCTGGAATCCGTATTTCCTATTGAATATGAGATTCCTTCTCTTAAGTTAGCCGTTGAACTTCTTCCTGACACTTCTAGTCTTGAAGAACGTCTCCTTCATCTGGAACATCTTGATGAGCAACGTCGGTATGCCGCCACGATGAATGAGGCGCATAAGAAACAAGTCAAAGTTCAGTATGATAAGGCGGTCAAACCTAGGGTTTTTTCGGAAGGTGACCTTGTTTTGGTCTATGCCCAAGAAAAAGATGCCCTGGGGGTAGGAAAGTTTAAGTCTATGTGGTATGGCCCCTTTATCGTTAAAAAAGTCCTTAAAAAAGGAGCATATACCTTGGTTGATTTTGAAGGAAACGAGTTGCCGGAGCCCAGAAATGGGCTCTATTTGAAAAAGTATTATGCCTAGGTTTCGGCCTGGAATTTTGCTTTTGTATATAGTAGTTTTGATTTGTACATATCTGGTTTTTCGATCTTTGATGGGATGGTGATGTTTTTGATCTGCTTTGGCAGGTTGTGTCGAATGTCATGAGTCATTTTGGTTTCACCGATGGTGCTAGTAGACACACCCGGAACTTGGCTTCCACGGCTTGGGTGCTTCATCATCCATCCAGTCAGCTGTTAGTATCAAGAGGAGTCTGCATTGGTCCTGCTTCCAATAATATCGCAGAATACACTGCAGTTATTTATCTACTCTCGGAGGCAATATCTTTGGGTGTTGATTCGTTGGTAGTTTTCTTGGACTCTCAGATGGTGGTGTCGCAGTTGAACAATACTTATCGGGTTCGAGATCCATTTTTACTCTGGTTGTTCTTGAGGGTACGTTTGTTACAAAAATCATTTCAATTTTTAACTTTCATTCATATTCCTCGAGCTGACAATTGGATGGCAGACTCATTAGCTAATCAAGCAATTGATTGGAATATTAATCATTCCACACAATAAAATTTAATCATCAAAAACATCATACATTTTTATACATTTGTCACATCACCTCAAAAATCGCTGTATATATATATCTCATCAGAGTGTTCAAAAAACTATACAAAAATTTGGATTCATAAGTCATACAAAATTTGGGCTTATGCCTGATCATGTTCAGTCTAAAAAAATATACAGTCATCCGGTAAATCATATTTATCTACTCCCGTGGTCCCTACCCAGAAGTTGTGTTCCTATAGAACACGATCGCAATCGCGACTCGGCGGAATAACCGCACCCAGTCACGAGGTACTCCTACTACCCGTCTCTGGATGGCCTCGGGTAGATCTTCCACTACAGCCATAGGCACTTGGCGGGTTAAACCCTCCAAGTTCCTTTGTACAACATGGAGGGTTCTGTCTGAGTCTACTGTATCTGCCTCGCCTTTGCGGCGCTTATGCCGTGGGTAGCCCTCAGGACGGACTGGTCCAATATCTGTATCATGATCATTATGATATTGTAAGTCACTTTGAATCCAATCAAAAACATGTTTCATTTTTTCACACATATTGAAAACATCCAAAAAAATCATATAATTAAAAAATTGTAATCTTACCAACTGTACCCCATGCCGCGCCAGGTGTAAGGACTGTTGGAAATATGATGCAGAGTGTTGTCCTTGATGGCAACCCACTGAATAAAGATAAAGACATGTGACTGTTGACATGTGTTGTCCTTGATGGCAATCCACCTGATGAAGTTAGTCTTGACTTGATGGACTTGGTAAATGATGTAAATCTGATATGATATGATGTTTGTTGACAATATGATGCTAAGTGTTGTCCTTGAAAGACAACCCACTTGATGAAGTTGATGACAACTTACTTGATGACGTTGTGCTTGAGAGAATATGTTCTTGATGAAGAAATATGATGTATCTACAATATGTACAGAAGGCAGTGAAGAAAGGAACTAAATCCATGATGAAAAGAGTATGTCTCAAGGCATACGCGGATATGTCTAGGGGAAGTCGCGTATGCACGCGGAAAAGAACGTGCCAAGTCGCGTATGGGCTAAAGCGCTCTAAAAGTGCAAAACCAGGGGTAACCACCATGGTATTGACCCATTGTATTGGGTAATGATTTGTCTAAATGACCCCGTCTAATGTAGTTTTGGGCTCATGGTATTGGTTGGGCTCATGGTATTGAAAAAGGGGCTCATGGTATTGAAAAGGGTAAACCTATATAAGGAGAAGAAATTCATTGTGCAAATCACAAGCATGGGAGCAAGATGTCTGAGCTTGAATGAATACTTCTCTGTGAAGTATATCTGTATGGAAAGGGTAAAGGTTGATGATAGATCAATCTACTAGTGCTCTAATGAAGAAATGATGAAGCGGATTTCTAGATCCGAAATGTTTTTGTATCCGTATCTACTAGATCATGCAGTGGAAGGTCAGGATTTGAATTGGAGGTGAACATATCAGTTCAAGAAAAAGGGTAAATATGAATCGAATATCCGGACCAAGAAGTATGTCGCTCGTAATGATCAAGATCTATACGCTTACTTCGCCGCGGGGAGGAAGCGCGTATATACGCGCTCGTTGAAGAAAGCGCGTATGCGCAATAAAATATACACTGAGGTATACGCTGGTTTGTGTGGACGGAAGCGCGTATATACGCGACATCAGTGAAGTAAAAGCGCGTATGCAAACTAGGGTTTGCTGAAGCAAGGGTATGAAATATCTGATCTGTTCTGCTGTGTTTCTGCTATCTGATCTATGTTGATATGTATCTGTTGATGATGTATGGTTGTGCTTAAAAGTATGGAAAGGGTTCGGTCTGGAAATATGATGAATTGTGGCCTGCAAGTTGTGTTCTATTAAAGTGGTTGGATCCAGTGTGAAAATTGATGAAACGTGGTCCAAGGTGGTGCCGAGGGTTGTAGCCTTCAGTCAGGGGGTTGTATCTCCCTTCCAGGTGAGGCTGGTAAACGAGATCGGGGGGTCGTAGCTCCCTTCCAGGAGAGGCTGGTAAACGAGTCAGGGGGTTGGAGCTCCCTTCCAGGAGAGGCTGGTAAACGAGTCAGGTCGTAGCCTTCCAGAGAGTGGTAAACGAGCGCAAGCGGGTGCCTGCGTGCCGGTCAAGTCCGCGCCAGCCTGGTCAAGTCCGCGCCAACACATATGTTGTAAGATGTTTTCTCTATAATAAAATATTGAAGGTTGAGCAACCGTTAAAATGCAAGTGGTTTTCTCCCGACTTGGGTTTCCACCTAAAAATCCTGGTGTCCACGTGTGATGCTTTGTGTGATGGTTTATTCTGTTCTTATTGCACATGTTTACTATTCATAGAACATCTAATGAATGAATGATGGAATGATATAAGTGAAGAACTAATGGCATAATTAGATCTCTGAGTATACGCTAGTTGCATGAAGGATATCCGCGCGAGTTTACTAAAGGAAAGTAGCGTATGGGTTTTAAAAAGTGAAAAAGTAAAAAGTTTTGAATATGCTGAAAAAACTGATTCACCCCCCCCTCTCAGTATTTTTCCCAACAATTGGTATCAGAGCAAGTCCTTGTGCAGAAGCTTGATCTCTTAAAGGAGATCCGTCGCAATGGGAAGTCAAGAAGGAGTAATGTCTATAAATCCACCTCTATTCAATGGAAGCAATCTGATATTCTGGAAGGTACGTACAAAAGCATATCTGCAAAGTCTTGGCGCAGATGTATAGGCAATTGTGGAAGAAGGTTATCAATATCCAGCAAGTATTCCTACTGATGCAGCAGAAAGGAAGAAGTATGAAATCAATGCCAAAGCAGTGAATGTCTTGTTAGGAAGCATGTCTGAATCAGAATTTGCTAAAGTGATGCAGCTACATTCAGCAAAAGAAATATGGGACAAAATCATTCTAAG
This sequence comes from Pinus albicaulis, assembly GCA_034641835.2. Taxonomy (NCBI): domain Eukaryota; kingdom Viridiplantae; phylum Streptophyta; class Pinopsida; order Pinales; family Pinaceae; genus Pinus; species Pinus albicaulis. Next base: position 1,704,018,582 of record CM076575.1, on the reverse strand, counting down.
CTACGAAGGAGACACAAAGGTAAAAAATGCAAAACTCCAAACTCTTAGAATTGAATATGAAAATTTGAAGATGCATAGTGATGAGAGTGTTGCCAGTTTCTTTCTTCGTCTGGATGATATTTTAAATCGAATGAGAAATTTGGGTGAAACCATAATTGATACTACTCTGGTGGAAAAGGTCTTAAGATCCTTGACTTCAAAATTTGACTCTAAAGTTTCAGCTATTGAAGAAAGGCAAGATCTGCAAACGCTTACTATTGTTCAATTACATGGTACTCTGACTACTTTTGAAATGAGACAAGGAGGTCCTTATCAAATAAGAGAAGCTGCTTTTAAGGCATCTACAAAAGGGAAGGAAAAGGAAGTTGTCAAAGATTCCAGCTATATATCCGATGAAGAAGAAGCAAATTTCGTGAGAAAGCTCCAACTAGGTACTGGAAGATTCAAAGGTAAGCTTCCCTTCAAATGTTTTGAGTGTGGAAAAGTTGGTCACTATGTTGCTAAATGTCCTTATAGAGAAAATCATGGTAAAGGGAAACAATTTGAAAAGAGAAAGAGTTATTATGCAAAAGAAGATGATGATGAAGTGTCCAGTGAAGATGAAGAAGATTCTGACCAAGATCTGAAAGTGCTCATGGCTAAGAAGCAAAAGAAGAAGGCTACTCGAAGCAAGGAGATATCTCAGAAAATTGAAGAAGATGAATATGATAGTGATTTGGCCCCTTGCAATCTTCTTTGTGCAAACAATAGTGAAGATAGTAAAGTTGTGGAAGCTCTCAAGACTAAAGTTGAAGAACTACAAAGTTCAACTACTAAGCAAGAAGCTATTTACAAAGAGATGACGTCTCAAATGAAAGATCAAATAGAAATGCTGAATGGACAGGTGGACAAGTATCAAAGGTTTCATACTTATGCATCCAATCGAATTAAAGATCTAGAAGCAGATCTTGAAAAATCAAGCAAGAAGAATGAAGGACTTGAAGCTGCAATCATTTGTCTACAGGAAGATTTAGAAGCATCAAGTAAGAAAAATGAGGAACCTCTACAATCATTTGAAAAGGAAGGCCTTGAAGCAGAAATCATATCTCTCAAAGAAGATCTGGAAAAATAAAAGAAGAATAATGAAGAGCTAGAACAAACATGTGAAGAAAACGAAAATTGGTTGAAAGAAGAGATTCTAAATCTGAAGGATCAAGTAGAAGATGGAAGAAGGAAAGAAGAAAGCATGACAAAGCAATGTCAAGCCTTGGAGGTTGAGGTAAACATTCTCAAAGGTAAATTAGAAGAAAAGGTTAAAATTTTGAGGTTTCAAGATAGTACTAACACTTTGGACAAAATTCTGAGTAATCAAAGGTCTCCTGCTATCAAACTTGGTCTTGGTTTCCATGAAACTATTAAAGGTGAATCTAGCTCACAAGGAAGTGCTAAAAATTCAGAGGATGTCAATGCAAAACCTGAAGTGTTGAAAGAAACAAAAGATCGATCAACAATCATGAATTCTCAAAGGAATTCGTTCAAGAATGTTGAATGTTTTAAATGTCATAATTATGGGCATGTTGTAGCAAATTGCAGGAGCAGATCATTTCAGCCACAAACAAGCAGGTTCTACTCAGAAAGGTACTCTAGTTTCTTCAGGGGATATTGTTTCTCATGTAACATGTATGGACATAAAGTAGTTGATTGCAAAAGGAGAAAGAGTAGAAATACTCATTATGATTCTTATGCTTATTTCTCTGGACACATGAGATTTTATTCTTGTAACAAGTATGGACATGTAGAAAAAGAATGCAGGATGAACAGATATGGGAAAATGGACAATTTTCAGCACACAGTTGGAAAGCTCAAGCAAATTTGGAAAAAGAAGGAGGACCGGTCAGAAACGTAGGGAATATTGACCCTACTGCAGTCATCCGATTCTGAAGCTGACTTTTCTTATTGACTGCAGGAATGATGTGGGATACATTATGAGATTTAGTAATGTATCGTCACAGGGGGAGCAATGCATGATGACTCTCATGGTTGATTTGATTATTCTGGTTATGTTTACTTCTGACATCGCATCTGATGTGGAAAGGACAGGTACAGGAGGTACAAACACAGAAGGAAATGAAGGAAAGTGAATGTTTCAATGTGACACTTTCCATACGCGGGTTCGTTGAATAAAAGTCGCGTATACACGCGAGTTCCAGTAGACACAGTCGTGTATGCATTGATGATAAGAGAATTTATATGCTAGCTGAAGATCTGGAGCAGAGGCTCAGGGGGAGCATCAGTCTGACTGCTAATGATTGTACTGTTAGCATTATTCTGGTTATACTCATGATTATGATGAGATGATACATGGTTTCTTGTGTTGAAGATTGTGGATGAGTCTTGTTTGCTTGTTGATGAAGAGTATTCATTGTTGAGATGAAAGTCCTATAATTCGGAGATAAGGGCAGCCCATGCAGAGATTGTTGCTGATGAAGGTTTTCAGGTTGTACAAGTTAAGATGGAGCACTGGTTCAGGGGGAGCAGCAGGTTGAATACTAATGATTGCATTGTTGGCAATATGACTGCTTATTCTTTGGTTTTTGTGATACTCATGCTCAAATGATGATGACTTGGTACATGGTTTATGATGATGAGATGTTGATCCCTGTTTACTGAAAAGTATCTTTTGTGCTCACACATGGATGAGTTGGAAGTCGTTTGATTCAGAAATAAATCATGCAAAGTTTGTTACTATGGTGGAGATCTTTTTGCCTACATATGCTCTTCATGTTAAATCTTGAAGATCTTGATGATTTTGGACCACATGGATGATTGCTTGACTCATATTTGAAGGTGTTGTTCTGGTATGATATTTTATCTTGGAAATAATGTATTGATGTTGCACGGAATATGAAGGCCCGGTTACTAATGTGCTTATGCTACAACCGTTGGATGACGCTTGAAGACACAACATCACTGTTCTATCTATCTGTAGTCCAGGGAAGCATTCAAATATCTCAGAAAGAAGCTGAACACTGTCTATTTCTCACAGAGGATCAGATCTGGTTATATTTAGAAGATGATATTGGATACGCGGGTTTCCTGAAACACAGTTGCGTATATACGCGAGTTCCTGCACAGAAAACCGCGTATGTCTGATTGCTGACAATTTTTGCTTGGAGTCAGCTCTCTCCAGCACAGCTGCAGTGCTGTTTGGTATCTCTGATACTGTTTGGTATCTCTGGTGGTGTTCCAGTTCTCATAATTCTTTTTCTAATGATTTGATGAAGATGCCTTGATGATTTGTTGATAAAAGTGTTCAGGATGCACAAACTAAGGGGGAGCCTTAGTCATACGAAAAGGATGCTTGGATGCACGTTTTCAGGGGGAGCCCTAGTCTTGCTGAGTATAATGCATTGTTGGCATTATGTTGGTTCTGATATATGATCTCTCTTGAGGTCCTTTTGGTATCGGTTATGAAAATTCATATTTGTATTCTTGATGAAAAGGTCATGTTGAGACCCATGATGCAAAAATTGTAATATTCAGTCATGTAAGGACTTGTCAAATTTGTAAACCCACTTGGTTGGGTAGCTGAGTCACTTTATGTAAACCCACTTGGTTGGGTAGCTGTTTTGAAATGTGTAAACCCACTTGGTTGGGTACTTGAGTCTCATATGTAAATCCACTTGGTTGGATGTTTGATGTAAGTATGAGTCATTGGTGATAGGAATGTCATAGAGTCATGTACTTCATTGGAAAATATGTTTGAAGATTCAGCATGAATTCAGGGGGAGCTTGGCCACTTCAGTACATATCAGATCTGCGGAACGCTTCTTCCACATGAGGAGAAAGGGGGAGAGTATGTTGGTTTTGATCCGCTGGTTGTTTTGATCCGCCCTTTGCCCTTGATGTCAAAGGGGGAGAGTGACATGGTGTTTGAATGCAGATAATGGTGTCAAAGAATTGGGAGAGTGACATGATGTCAATGTACTTATCTGTTGTGGTAACCAAACACCATCGTGGTTGCCATCAAGTCCAAAGGGGGAGATTGTTGGAAATATGATGCAGAGTGTTGTCCTTGATGGCAACCCACTGAATGAAGATGAAGACATGCGACTGTTGACATGTGTTGTTCTTGATGGCAATCCACCTGATGAAGTTATGCTTGACTTGATGGACTTAGTAAATGATGTAAATCTGATGTGATATGATGTTTGTTGACAATATGATGCTGAGTATTGTCCTTGAAAGACAACCCACTTGATGAAGATAATGGAAACTTACTTGATGAAGTTGTGCTTGATAGAATATGGGTTGATGAACTAAATCTGATGTATCTACAATATTTACAGAAGGCAATGAAGAAAGGATTTCAGAATGTACTCAAAGTATGATGAAAAAGAGTATGTCTCTTGGTATACGCGGATTGGCCTAGGGGAAGTCGCGTATGCACGCGGAAAAGAACGTGCCAAGTCGCGTATGGGCTAAAGCGCTCAAAAAGTGCAAAACCAAGGGTAACCACCATGGTATTGACCCATTGTATTGGGTAATGATCTGCCTAATTGACCCCGTCCAGGTAGTTTTGGGCTTATGGTATTGTTTTGGTCCATGGTATTGAAAAAGGGGCTCATGGTATTGAAAAAGGATAAACCTATATAAGGAGAACAAATTCATTGTGCAGAATATGAGTGTGGGAGCAAGATGTCTGATCCTGAATGAAGACTTCTCTGTGAAGTATATCTGTATGAAAGGGTAATGGTTTGATGATAGATCTGAATCTACAGTGCTCTAATGAAGAAATGATGAAGCAGGATTTCTAGATCTGGAATGTACTTGTATCTGCTAGATCTGTTTATGGAAGGCTTAGATCTGAGATGAGGCGAACATCTCTCTGAAGTATAAGGGTAAATCTGAACTGAATATCTGATCTGAAGAAGTATGCTGCTCTATAATGGTTGAAGATCTATACGCTATTTTGCTGAAGAGGAAGCGCGTATATACACGGCTTCGCCGAAGAAAAGGCGCGTATGCGCAATGAAATACATACAGAGGTATACGCTGGTTTGTGTGGACGGAAGCGCGTATATACGCGACATCAGTGAAATAAAAGCGCGTATGCAAACTAGGGTTTGCTGAAGCAAAGGGTATGAAATATCTGATCTGTTCTGCTGTGTTTCTGCTATCTGATCTGTGTTGATAAGTATCTCTTGGTGATGTATGTTTGTGCTTAAAAGTATGGAAAGGGTCCAGTTTGAAAATATGATGAAATGTGGTCTGCAAGTGTTGTTCTATTGAAGTTGGTTGGATCCAGTGTGAAAATTGATGAAACGTGGTCCAAGGTGGTGCTGAAGGTTGTAGCCTTCAGTTAGGGGGTTGTAGCTCCCTTCCAGGTGAGGCTGGTAAACGAGATCGTGGGGTCGTAGCTCCCTTCCAGGTGAGGCTGGTAAACGAGATCGGGGGGTCGTAGCTCCCTTCCAGGAGAGGCTGGTAAACGAGTCAGGGGGTCGTAGCTCCCTTCCAGGAGAGGCTGGTAAACGAGCGCAGGTGGGTGCCTGCGTGCTGGTCAAGTCTGCGCTAGCACATATGTTGTAAGATGTTTTCTCTATAATAAAATATTGAAGGCTGAGCAACTGCAGCGGTGGTTTTCTCCCGACTTGGGTTTCCACCTAAAAATCCTGGTGTCCACGTGTGATGCTTTGTGTGATGGTTTATTCTATTCTTACTGCACATGTTTACTATTCATAGAACATCTAATGAATGAATGATGGAATGATATAAGTGAAGAACTAATGGCATAATTAGATCTCTGAGTATACGCTAGTTGCATGAAGGATATCCGCGCGAGTTTACTAAAGGAAAGTAGCGTATGGGTTTTAAAGAGTGCAAAAGTAAAAAGTTTTGAATATGCTGAAAATACTGATTCACCCCCCCCTCTCAGTATTTTTCCCAACAAGGACGAGGTCTGGATCGCCACGAAAATCCATCCTGGCATAGGGATAGTCCTCCATAATGATGATTTGTTCTCCCCACCATTGGAAGAACTCGTCATCCCAGGTGGTTCGGGGAACTTCACTTCCCCCCAGTCTCTTCATCAAGTCAGCCCATCGGGAAATTCTTGGGTCTCTTGGGCTACTGATAGAAGAGATCACTTTGGGTCTCAGCCCAGGAATCTTCTCGAAGAATAATGTCATCAAGATTGTACCATATCCAAAATGTTTTGTTTTTGTTTTTCAGATGGAAGTCAATTGTTGCTTCATGTTCATTAGTAGAGCTGTGCACCAATCATATAAAATGAGTTAAGCATTCCACAGTTATACTCATTTGAGTCTTGGATGCCTGGTGTAATGAAGCAGATCCTGCTACCATGCCAATGGTAAATACGAGAATTTTCATGTGCAAGTCTCTTAAATCTCGTATAGAAATTTGAGTCCCAACTTTCTTGGACCCCTCTACGCAGTAGACGTGGACATAGTCATCCACGGTAAGCCCTCCCAAAGGTTTGCCATGTAAATCTACTGGCTCCCCCCTTCGGGAGAGTCCAGTAATAAAATATATGTCTTCCACCTCGATACGTATGGGCATTTGATCTATTATGAAGCAATCTTCTTCTGGTTCCCAATAATTCACAAGAATTTCTAGCAACCAGACATTACTCTTCATATTTGGCATTTTGAAAAATTTGAGCAATCCACAATTTCGGAGAATATTGAGTGATACTTGATCCTGCATTACTTCATTGTCAATGGCACTATGCTCACGTTCTCTCCAAGATATAGTCATCCTGCAAAAATTCAATAATTTGTCCATTAGAATCACGTTTTTTCATTTCGGGTTGTGCATACGTGAATTTCTTTGTACACAGTCGCGTATATACGCGGCTTGGTCAATATAAACCCGCGTATGCGTAGAACCATAATTTTAAACAAATAATTCTACGGTGAAATTTCCAAATTTCTACTTTATTTATGGAAAATTTTGATAACAAGCATGGATTAGGAGCTTACATGACAAATTCGGCGAGGTTTGACGGTCGATTGCTCCTGTTTTGACGAAAGAGGCTTTTTCTCCAGAGCTCTTTTTCCCAATTCAGCAAGTAACAATGAACCAAATGTGAGGTAACTTGTGTATTTATGCCCAAAAAATTGAAAATTTTTGCAAAAATTCATTATGCTTATTTTTTCAATCTATCTTAAGCTGCATAACTCGGATGCTTGGAAGTGCCCAGATTGGTATATTTTTAGGTACATTTTGATGAAGTCGAGATTTTTCCAGTTTTTGACCCATGACTGCTGACCCGTCATGGCAGGTATATGATCTTCACTGGCATATAGGTTAGGAAATCCACTTTCCATTGCATTTTGCATACTAGCCTCCATTCTGATCAATTTCCATAGGGTCAATCCCATCAAGTCATGATTATTTCACCCATTTCACTCGCTGATTATTTAATCATGACTTGGTGGTAGAGCCTTCCTTTACATGGGCTTCCTAGTTAGTTCCTCGCTATCGCTTGTTGCCCATGCTGCGTTTCCTGTAGGCTCAGGAGTCCTCCTTAGTCCTGCCATGACTTATGTGTTGAAGCTTCATTCTTCTTCTTCTTCACTATCATTTTTCTAGCCATTACCATAGAGGCTCCCTGGTGTTGTTAAGTTGTATTACTGCATTGCATATTGGCTACTTGTTTATCCTGGCCTTTAGCCGGCTTCATTTGGACTCGATGTTTAAGACATATTTTGACCTTGACTGTCTATACAAGTTAACCATTGCATGCATTTAGCTATCACGACTTGACACCCTTTTTACCCATGGATGGAACATTCCTTTGAGTATCGCTTACCAGTTTCCGCCACCTTGCATTGAGCATAGGATTGTTCATATCCCAGGAACTAGTGCATCTGTTTCTTGATACTTGTTCTATCCATTGTACCATAGCATTCTTTTATTCCTTTTCAGGCTTATTATATGAAAAAGAAAAAGAAAATAAAATATAACAAAAAGAGTGGGAACGGGATGTTACTTCATAATTTGATGGCAGTACAGTGTCAGTTTGTCACCCTTGAACAAATCACATACACTTATATATTTCCTTCATTTGGGATGGTTTTTAGTTTTGACCTAGGTTCAGCTTTTAACTTGTTTCACTAGTCAGTTCTCCCCCGGTTGGTTATCTCTTCCAATCGTATGGAGAGTTTGTTTTTGCCTCCTGCATAACAGAATTATACAGTGTCACTTTTTACTGCCATGGTAATCGCGAGTCGTGCTTTTGTTCAAGGGAAGTCTAACCAGAGTCGGCCATTCTGCAGTGTCTCTTGACTCATTATTCAGTCGGCCTTCTTGGTTTTGTTAGTATCTTATTCTATCACATCAGATGTTTTGGTCTTCTGCTCGTGCTGGTTTGAGAAGGTCTCCATTGACTTCTTGCTGGCGGGTTTGTCTCTTATCGACTACGACACATTGCTCTGAGAGCAAACCTAGAGCCGCACCCTGGCCCTATTTCCATCATTGATAGGTGTCCTTGTGCTCAACATTTGATCATCATTATGGGTCTTTGACTGAGTGGTTTTCCTTGTGTTCGACGTCAGCATACATTATCACACTTGGGATTCGTGCAGTACCTTGATTTCCATTTGACCCTATCGGTGGATATCTTGCCTCTGTGTCAGCTTTCATTATTTTTTGGTTTAGAGGGTTTCTTCCGTGTGCTAGCTTCATCTTGTGCATGTCGGAAACGTACTTCGGTTTGGTTCCGTCACTCTGCTTCGTCCGATTCCTTCCAAATCTTGGCCTGCAGGTTACACTTGCGCTGGACTGATGTGGGATTCCTTAATGCCTTCCTTCCAGCAGATCTTTTCCCATCGACTCCGACTCATTGCTCTGGGAATAAGATCTAGAGTCTTTTTGTCAGTACCTTAGGGTTTGCAGTCATCAGTGGCAGAATCTTCGCTATCGATAGTGGGGATTCATCATTGCCTCCTGATTGGTAGATTCTTCCAAGTGTTCGACTTCAACTCATTCATTCTCACTTGTTAGATTGTACTGGGGCACCTTGAAACTCATTTTCATTATTGGTGGGTTGTCTCGCGTTGGTTAATGGTTTACATTATTGATCGGTAATCCAACGATTTCTCACATGGTCGACTTCAGCTCAGTTATTCCCATTGTGTAGAATTGTGCCGTCGAGATCGGTGAAGACCTCGGGTTGCATCAACATTTTTCGGTTCACTTTTGACAGTCCTTTCAGTTTCTACCAGTGATGTCGTCCACCCTTATATGTTGCAGTGTCAGTACAGCAGCATCCTATATGTTGGCTCCCTAGTTGCGTGATTGTACCATGTGTTCCACCCCTTATGATTTGGTACTTGGAGATTCAGTTAATTTTATGATTAGACATCCAGTTTCAGCATCATTGATCAGCTTTCTATATGTGATACTTGGACATTGATTCCGACTTGTACTTCCGGGCCCTGCTCAGATGATTCATTATGTACTTTCAGTTTAACTATACTTGTATACATTCTGGATTCATCATGTACTTTCTATATGATATATTTTTGACTGAGCATGGGTATGCCCGCCTCAGCATGAGTTGACTCTCTGTTTTCTTCATTGGTTTTTGGCAGGCTGAAATCTGGTGAAGTCCTCTCTTGTCCTTGCGAAGTTCTTTCTATGTGCATAATACATTTCGGCCATCATGTACCCCTTCTGACCTCATATATTAGGGGGCATCTGTTATAGCATAATTTTTCACCCTCATGTGATTCATGATTGTCTCTTTGGCCTTGGGCACCCACTCCCACAGACTTGAACAAAGTTCATAAAAAACAGTGTTAAAATCCCATACGTGGGTATGCCCAGAATTTTCCGCGTGTATACGCTAGTCCATACACACTTTTCCGCGTATGCCATTAAAATCATTAAAAAATATATAAAATTCCCTATTTTCGGGCTGGGTTGATGGTTACTTTAGTAGTTCAACCACCCCAACACGTGGCCAACTGTTCCAACAGATTGAAACTACTTTGAGGGAGTATAAAAGCCCCTCACATGCATGGCCTAAGGGAGAGAGAAATTTATAGACATTATACTCTGTTGGAGCCCCAATTCAAGTCTGATTTCCCGTGCCTCCTATACTTTCCCAGATTTTTTTACAGGAAACCCTTGTTTCCTGGAGATGTTCATCAGTTTATATGTCATCTCGTGTGCACAAGTCTTGAAAGTATCCTAGCGAGGCAAGGGCGGGACGGATCCGGACGACGGTCTGTTTGAAGATTGTGGAAGGATTCAGGTGATCTCTCCACTTTTTATTGCTGTACATGCTGTTCGTAATGAAGAAGAACCATCTTGTTCCCGAATTCACGTGTTAATATCTGCTTGAATATGTGAAAAGATTGTTATTTAAGCATTTATTATTGTTTATACGATGTTTCACATGGATTACACTGACATTTAGGAGAAGTATATGCTGTACAACTAGATTTCCGTGCATGTTCTTTCTTGATTTCCAGGTTGAAGAGGAAGAAGGGTTGCTGGGGGTTTGGACCCCGCAGGATCTACATCAAACATAGGATTACAAGTGAGTTCTACTATCGATGTTATCTAGTTTTTAGCGTACAAGTGTGGTTGTGTGAGTCCTTCTTGAATAGCATGCTCTGATCTGTGGAGGTTTTGGCCCAACAAACCTCTAGGGAGTTATTTCCCGAAACACCATGGAATTTACATGTGGTATTGTAACTAGAAAATTTTATAAGTAACAAGTCACATCTTGTAAAAGGACATATTATCCACCACAATGTAGCTTATATAGTTATTCTTTATTTTAATAAAATATTCTTTATGGTTTTATTTACTGTGTGTTCTCCTCAATTTTCTTCTGACATTTCAATTTTCCAGATCTTGGGGGCCTCTCCCCACAATATGCATTTCAATTTTTTTTAGATCTTGGGGACTTCCCCCCAAGATCCCGATCAGTGGTATCAGATTTAGGTTACGAATCCATGGGAATAAGGGTTTGAATAATATTTTAGTTTCAAGATTTTGCATTCATATTTAGAAAACTCCATGCAAGTTCGATGACCTCCACGAAGCACTTTCTTGGAAAAGCAGGAAGAGTTTTTGTTTTTTTTTTTCATTTCTTTGCAGGAAGTTTCTGGGCGGCGAGTTAGTAGAGAATATATGAAAATATTTGTGCACAATTTTCAAAACTAAATAGAATATTTTGATTCCTTGAGAAAAAATAGTCATTTTCAAAACAAAAAAAATCAGTTGAATCAGAGTCTGGATGAGGGAGATATCGCTGATTTAAAATCATCATTGTTGTAGACATTTTTCTAATACAATTCATGGACAGGGACTCTCCTGTCATTTTTTTCAGTTTTTAGTAAAAAATTTAGAGAAATTATTATAGATCTGAGCTCCCCTTGAAAAATCACCTGATTTCAAAATACAAATCAGTCGAATCAGAGTCCAGATGAGGGAGTTATCGCTGATTTAAAATCATCTATTTTTTTAGAAAGTTTGTGATGAAGGGACATTTGCAGCACGAATTTGAGTTTTAGGAGTCTCTAGATAGAGATTTCAAACACATGGGAAGATGCAGAATGATCATTCTGTTTCCACAAATAGGTTATAATAAATATTTTGAGTTATATTGATTGAGTGAGGCCCATTTTAAATCTAGAGCAACATTCGAAGCGAGTTCCCTTTGGAGACGTGCCCTCCCACCCCGCTTTAGAAGGCACCTGCTTCAAATTCATTAGTTTCAATATAGAAGCATTCAACTTGGGTTTTTTGGAGACGTTCCCTCCCACCCTTATGGGTCAACCACACAAAATCATTCTCATCGAAGTCCATTTGCTAGGCCGCACATTTTTAGTATCACAGTTGGTCACAAGAATTATAGGGTATCTCTATCATCGGATCTTCGTTTGTCATGGTTTTGGGTCATCCAAAAACTCACACTTCATCAAATTCCATATGCTAGGCCACACACTTTTAGCATCATAGTTGGTCACAAGAATCACAGGGTATGTCTATCCTCCGAACTTCGTTTGTCATGGTTATGGGTCATCCACAAAACTACACTTCATCGAAGTCCATTTTCTAGGCCACAAACTGTCAGTATCACAGTTGGTCACAAGCATTACAGGGTATCTCTATCCTTGGATCTTCGTTCATCACGATTATGGGTTAACCACACAAAACCCTTCTCTTTAGTGGCTCTTCATATTCAACAAAGGATTTTCAGGAGGCAACTTCACACAATGGCGACCATTTCTTCTTAAGTGATCCGGGTTCGTCAGCTACCGAATTTACCCATGATCTTTTACTTTTGTGATGTAGCCCCCCCCCCCCCCCCCCCCCCCCCCCCCCCCCCCCCCCCCCCCCATCAACATAAGAACACGAGATGTTGATAACAGAGTTCACCCAGTGTGGGCTACGTCTTTGGGCCCAATGTCAATATGGGGTAGGCCGCTTCATATAGTTCTATAAATGGTGTTGATGTACATGGACTGTGTTTTCTATCATACAAGGATATATGCCCTCAACATGAGTGGCTTGTCTCTTCACGAGACGTTCCGCTACAGGAACTCTCACTCACAATAGACCTCCTATCAGCATGACATAATCTCACACAAGGTGATGATGAGGATCCCATCAACAAGGTTACATAGGGATCATAAAAATCCACGGCGAATACATCTCACATGAAGTAGAAACATAGATCCCGCAACATACATCAAGAAAGGATCTAAACAACATGTTACATCTCAAAACAAATAATAAAAGAGGCACATGACATCAATATTGCATATACCTCAACCCCTGAAGTTGGCTGAAGAAGTGGATGCTCAGCTACTAAATTTGGCTACACCATCGAATTCATGGCATTGAGAGGCATAAAATCGACTGTCCACACTCGAGAATCTGACACCGTCACTCCAATCTAGAAAATGGCCGGAAAAATGGGAAGCTCTGATGATGAAATGGAAATCGCCATCAGATTCCTATCGCTGATAGCTGTAAAATCGACATAAATTTTGTTGAATTCTAACTTCGACATGTTTTGCACCTAACGGAATATTTTGATGCTCCCCAATATTCCTGGGGCACGGCTCTGCACCTCTATGGGGTCGTGGTTCCGCACCTGCTCCTGCAATAAAAAAATAATAAATGTTGAAAAACGCGTTGGTCTGCCCCGCTGCTCTCTCTCCTCTCCACACTTGTAAAGAGGTGAGCTTAAATACAACCCCAATGGTGGATTTAACCACAAATGCACTGTTGGTGTAGTGGTAAGTTTGGTTAATTGTTAAGGGGAGGTCCAGGGATCAAATCCCACCTCCCCCAAAATCTGACGTGGTTTTGTTTGATTATAATAATAGGCAGGCGGGGTCTGCACCATGCAGCCCAGACCCAAACTTCCACCATTTACATAGTCGTTTATTTTAAAATTGGTGGGTGCGTTGTTTATTTTGGTTGGGTTGCCCGTGGATCGAGCCCGCCTACGTGGTCAGGCAGGTTCAATTCCCGCTGGCCCATATTTAATGGCCATGTCTGTGGGAAGAGGGTGTGGCAGGGGTCATGGCCTGCCCCCCCAACTTGGTATTAAAAAACATGATATGGTTGTTCAGGGGTGGCAAGGTGGTTGGCCCCATTTTAATATTTTTTTCGTTTTAATAAAAAAAAATGGTTATTTTCAATTTTTTCCAAAATAAGGGTTATTGGGTGATTTAAAGAGGCCACAATTTCACCCGCTCTCGAGAGTTGTGTTCCCTACCAGTTGACGGTGAAATTGTAGGACATTTAAACTTGGCCCACTGCCCAACTTTTACCGCAACTTTGACTTGCTCTAACTTCTCCATATGAGCTCGGATTGGAGATTTGTTCGCACCGTTGGAATTAGGGTGATGAGTAGTACAATCTTGTCGTAGTTTAAGAGCAATCCAACCACTTTTAATTTTGACCATTTGTGAGCCCTCTTGGTCTCCTAAGGGTGTTTAGAGCCACCTGGATGAATCCTCCCCACTAAGGAGCTTTTGTTCCACCAAAAGCATGAAAATAATCTGCAGTTGATTTGTACCTTGACTGCACCACAAGTGTCCTGAAAGGTCACCCTTCATTCTCCTTCACCTTTGTTCTTCGGAGCCATAAGTGATGAGCTGACACTTGCATCCTCTTCAAAAATGTAGTAAAATATTATTACAAATTACATGCTTAATTACATGACCAATTATGACCCAAGAATCCCATACTTTCAGCGAGTTTATGAATTATAATATGTGGTCAAGTTTACAGTGGAATCAATACCACATATATCAATACAAGGCCAAAAAATCATTGTTACTTCAATAAGTGATGGGAAACACATCACCACTTTCACATTTTAAATTGAAATACATGATTTAAAAAGTAAGGCCATGACACACTACCACACCTAGAAAAACCATATCTCACTTATCAAAGTGAATGGGTCATCTCTCTATGACGCATTTTCTTGTCGAACAATTGTTTCAACTGGTTCATGTATGGACACTTTGTACTTGAGACACTACTCTGGATGGAGCCTCCAAGATGTGGATATTTTATGGACACTTCTATTGCAATGACTGCAATAGGTCTTCTTCCTCCAAACTTACTTTACTGTCTTCTTTTCCTGCGATGGAGAAGGCCTTTCACTCCTCATCCTCTTTGGTGTTGCCATTCTTTTCTAGCACTCATCAAATACATGGTTATGTAATCCAAAAAAAATACATGTTTTTCGATGCCATGATCTATGTTCAGTGTTAGCGACATGCTTAAAATCAAAATGAACACTAGAATACCGAGACTTGTTATACCTTTCCTTTGGGTCTCTGGTGTCATCATGGTGATAAGAGCTTGCCTCGGCTCTTTCTCTGCAATGTGTGTTGTCATAGGATGATGGTGAAGTGTTCCTATCATTCTATTTCCCCAATGGTTTCAACCATGTATTGGAAGTTTCTGACACCTTCGAGCACTGTCCTTTAGTGTATCCCAAACCTATGAATCGATGTCTCTGCATAGTCTCCAATGGCTAAGTTATGCCTTGGCCATTAACACCAAGTCCTCCTCCTTTATACCCCATTTTCGTAAGGAGTCTCATGCTAGTTCCTGTAATGGGTATCTCCACATTTCCAATAAAAATAATAGCATGTGAAGATTAGATTGAAGAGAAATCAACATTTCTTACCTCAATTTTTGATTCAGACATAGGTGATGATGGCTTCTTTAAGCCTTCGTTGCACTTCAACTTCTCCAAGGCCTCTTCTACGGCTAGCAACTGAAGCTGCAATCTTTGCTTTTCTTCTTTCTCTTCTCGTAGTAGCCTCCTTAATTCAATATTATCTTATTGAAGACTTTGGTTGATCTCATCATTCAAATGATGAGAAGATGATGAAGACAATGAAGAATATGCATAAGTACTGGAAGATGTGGATGAAGCATCATTCTCTGATCTTTTTTTCTCCTCTTCCTCTATTCTCTTATCATAAGCGTCATACATTATGTCCACCAATTTGGACATCTTGAGCATGGAATCGTACATGTCTTTGTCATCCTCCATTGCTGCACGTTCAATTTTTGTTCACACTTGCGATTCACATCAGTGAGAAGATCGCTCTGATACCACTTGATCCGGGTTCGTCAGCTACCGGATTTACCCATGATCTTTTACTTCTGTGATGTGGTTAGAATTTCACTGAAAATAGAATTAAAAGAATACATATGCAGTCTTTAAGAAAGAGGAGACAAGACAATAATTAGCAACATAAGAGCACAAAATGTTGATAACGGAGTTCACCCAGTGTGGGCTACGTCTTCGGGCCCGATGTCAATATGGGGTAGGCTGCTTCATATAGTGCTAGAAATGGTGATGATGTACATGGACTATTTTTTCTGTCATACAAGGATATATGCCCTCAACATGAGTGGTTTGTGTCTCCACCTATGGTATGTATTCACCTATTGTATGTATCCACCCATGGTATGTATTCACCTATTGTATGTATCCACCCATGGTATTCATCCCCACATGGAATTTACCCATGGTATTGTAAATGATATCCACCCATGGTATTCATCACCCATAGTATTTATCCACCCATGGTATTGTAAGTGACATCTGCCCATGGTATTCATTTACCTATAGTATTCATTCACCCATGGTATTTACCCACCCATGGAATTTACATGTGGTATTGTCACTACAAAATTTTATAAATAACAAGTCACATCTTGTAAAAGGACAGATTTTCCACCACAATGTAGCTCCTACAGTTATTCTTTGTTTTAATAAAAAATTTACGTTGTTTTCTTTATTGTGTGTTCTCTCATTTTTTTGGCATTTCAATTTGTAGAAATTACACCAATGGATTCAATTCGATCATGCAATGTACTAAAACAAGATATTGAATCATTTTATAATATTTGCGGAATAAAAATTACTATCGCTCAATCACATGCAAGGAAGAGAAATAAGTAAATCAATCGCACAACACAAGATTTTCCCGGGGAAATCAACTGTTCAAAACCCTTCCATATTTATTATATAATCAACCAAGGAACCATGAAACAATACAATGCATGTGTGCTCGCCACAAGCTCATACACTCTACCAATTGCTTCACACTGATCTAGGAAAAATTGGACAAACACATAGCCGATTCCCTACCTACCCTCAGCCTACCTTGATCATGCAATCCATAGAGAAATAAAACCCTATTAAACATGAAATTCATTCTTCCTTGATTGCACAATCCATCATGGGCTTCTAGTGGTTCTACAATTGCACCTAGAAAATTTGCTAAAAATACAACTGATAGTTTACTTGCCTTGAACCTTTGTCTCAAATGAGTCTCCATTAGAGTTGACATGCATGCAACTATTAATAGTGAATGATCACTTACATGGTAGATAACTAGTGGATTAAATCTATTTTAATTCACTTGATCTTCCACTAGCTCATGAAACAGTTAGAACTAGTTAAGCTTATTTTAACTCAATTAATGTGATTTAACTGATCACACCCACACCACACTAGTGTTACAACTGAAACTGGACCATGTTAATAATAGAATCACTATACATACCTATCCTTTGACCATCAACTCGAAATTCTTGAGCTAACTAAGTCTATCACACTTAGTTAACTATTACAAGTTGTTATGAGATAAGATTACAATTTATTTTCCAATTTATTTAAAAATTGGGTGCACACTTTCTCACTAATGCGTCACTAGAATACCTCACTCATGTATGACTCG
The DNA here is from genome assembly GCA_034641835.2 of Pinus albicaulis. Lineage (NCBI taxonomy): Eukaryota > Viridiplantae > Streptophyta > Pinopsida > Pinales > Pinaceae > Pinus > Pinus albicaulis. The sequence continues at coordinate 1,704,001,330 of CM076575.1, read as the reverse complement.
ACATCCCACACCAGTGTGTGTATATTTTCTTGTTGAATTTCAACACTCCCTCTCAACAAGAAAGGGATTATCTGCTATCCTAATCCTGCTTCTGTTGTATTCAAATTTTCTCTTCGCAAGCACCTTCGTCAAGATATTTTCATCCTCGTCTTCCGTGGGAATGTAGTGCAACAACATAATGTGCATCTGAACACGATCTCTGATATGGTGGTACCAAATGTAAATATGCTTGGAACTTTCATGGAATACCAGATTAATCAAGAGTTTCATGCAACTCTGGTTATCACAATGTATCACTATTGGATCCATCTGATGACCAAAAAAACCAACAAGTATCTTCCTCATCCATATGGCCTCACATGCAACCTGACTAGCTGCCATGTACTCTGCCTCGGATGAAATGAGTGCAACTGATATTTTCTTCCTAATGTACCAAGAAACTTCTTTTGATCCTATGATGAGGATTCCCCCTGATGTGCCCTTCCTGTCTGATGGACTATCTGCCCAATCTGCATCGATGAAGCCTCGAAGCTTCACTCCATCTGCCTATCTATACCATAATCCGTACTATGTAGTGCCCCTGAGATATCTCAAAATATGCTTCCCTGCCTTCCAAAAGAGATTGGTAAGCTTAACCATAACTTGGCTAAGCTAGTTAACAACGTAGCATATGTCTGGTACTGTGTTCACCAAATACATAAGTGAACATACAAGCTGTCTGTAAATAGTAGCATCCACTACCTCACCTGAAGTAGCATCCTCATTCATCCAGTTACCTACAAGAGGAGTCTCCATAGGTTTGTTGCCCTCCATGTGGAACTTCATCAGAATCTCCTTGGCATGATTTCCTTGAGATACAAATAGCTCCCCATCTCTTTGCCATATTTCCAAGCCAAGGAAATAATGCAAGAGCCCCATGTCCTTCATCTCAAACTCTCTTGCAAGATCCTCTTTGCAAAAATTTATGAGCTTCTCATCACCTATTAGTATAAGATCATCAACATAAAGTACAATAATCAAAATCTTACCATCAACCACAATATGATATAGGTTCACATCCGCTTCACTCTTTGTGAAGCCCAACCCGGTGAAATAGCTATCAATCCTGGCATACCAGACACGAGGTGCTTGCTTCAACCCATACATTGATCTCTTGAGTATGCACACATGTTGTTGAGCCTCAAATTTGTGCTTTCCTTCACCTCATTTTACCTCATTTTTCCCTTGTCCATTTCCATTTTAAACCCAATTGATCAATAAAAATAGTTAAAATTACTTCTAGAATGGTTTACATGACTGACTTGTTGAATTTTGTGATTGTTGCCATTGTTAAGCATTTTGACCGGAACTAGCTGCAGAATGCATGCATTCTGTAGCTAACCGGCGATTCTGCAGCTACCTTTATGTTTGAGCATGTTCCAGGTGGCCTCTTGAGGAAAAACGCATATGGGCATGATCCACGTCGTGCCTACATGGTGTGTTGCTCGTCATGGAAGAGGAAATGAATTCTGGGTACCGTTATGCACGTGGGAACACATTTGTGAAGGAAGACTCCTACTAGGACTGTCTCAGTCCAGGTGTCTTTTCTCCTTCACGCAGCCACCTCAAAGACTCCTAAGATGATTTTGATAAGGAAAGACATCATTCCTAAATTATTGTAATTATTGTTACTTGCATTTACTTTATAAACTCTTGAGTAGGCCGAGAGCTTAGTTAGAAATTTTGTGTAGATTTGCTGCTAGATTTTGTGTAAACTCTGTGTTACGTCTTTTAAGACACAGAGCATTATGTTTAAACTATTGCATCGTTAATGGAGCAGACAAAATTATCTTGAAGGCGTGATTTAATTGTGAAGTCGAATGCCGTCAAGTGGTAGAGGGCCCCTGCCCCTTGAACGGATTTCTTTTGCGTAAACTAGATAAGTTTTTCCTAGCTGTCTTTACGTTCTGCATATTGAATTAGTAGTTGTTTTGTTTGACATGGTTCGTGTCCTACTGGTTCAAGAAAACTCGTCCAAAGAAGCCACGGTCAAAGCTGTCCACGTGGAAGTCAACTATGGAGTTTCATGTCGGCGGGACTCTGTTTCGTGGCAAATAAACATCCATACGGCCGTTTCTAAGCTTGCGGGGGTTAAATCGACATCTGTGCAGAGCTCTGGAGTTGAATTCAAGCATCCACCTTCCGTAGATTCACTTTCCAACACGGCCATACTCCTATATCCGTGGACGTAGTGGTCTACGTGCTCTCTGCCATCATGAACTTTAGGAAACAGTTACAGTTTATTGTTATATATAGAGCGTTTGCATACGCACATAAAGTTAGTTGTTAGTTGATAGTTGATGTTCGTGAATGTACTCTGTTATCTGTTAGTTTGCTTTGTAGTGATTACGCAGCCCTTGAGCCGTAACACTACCATTCTGTAATGAACTGCTTTTTAATGTGAGAAGACTCTGTTTTTCAACTTAATTCGTGTTTGAGGATCATTACCAAGGCTGTGTAGAGGGCCCCTGCTCAGCTAAGGTTTTGTGTATTAGTGTACATTTCTCATTTCATTTCTTTTAAAAGTCATTGTATCATAATCCATCCATATGTTCATACTTTGTAGTTATTTCATTTCTGTTTATACATTTCCATAATTTCCATTTCATTTCTGTCTTACATGTTTTATGATTGTTAATCACTGATCAGTTTTCTTGTGCAGGTTTTAGGTAGACAGCTCGGGCATTTTTATAGCATTTTGACTAATGACATGAAACTAACATTGTTCTGCTGCTAGTTTGCTTTTCATAGCTTTTGTTTAACTTCAGTCTTGCTTTGTACATTTTAGTTTTGCTTATCTGATTCAGTAGTTAAATTTAGATATACTAAGCTGCTCATAGCGTCTTCAGTTGCCTCCGAAAGCCACAGCTGGACTGATGGTGAGGGACTGCATTATGAAATGTGTAGTTTAGTATTAGTTTCTTTTCTACAAATTTAGATATATTAAATCATGCATGACATCTTTGGTTGCCTCCGAAAGCCACAGCTGGACTGATGGCGAGGGATTGAATCATGAGTGTATGGTTTAGTATTAGTTTACTTTCTGCAAATTAAATATCGGTTACACAAGTTGTTTATGATTACTTCCGAAAGTCATAGCTGGTCTAATGATGAAGGGTCAGAAAATGAATTGATGTAATCTGATTTAGATTTATTTTGTTGCAATTTTGAATTTACTTAAGCATAGTTTCTTTTGTGTTTAGTTGGCAGCAAGAATAGTTTGGTTTTCATGTTCACTAGTTTACTGTTTTGATTCATTAGATTAGCAGCACCTTTTCATTTCAGCAGTACACTTTTACTTTCTTTCAAGTCTTGTCATTATAATTTTCAATTTGCTTTTAAAGTTTCAAGTTGGTAAATCATTATAGGGGATATCACTTCCTTGAACAAATATAACCAAACTTGCTTTTCATTTTAGAATTTCCATTTCACCTTAGAAAAAAACCAAAAACGACAAAAGTTAAGAAATAGGTTATCTTGCACATATAGTGCGCCGCACTTCATCAGCTTACGATTCCCGGATTGAAAAATTAAATGCAACAATTTAGGACACACTAAATTGACCAAACATTTTGGCGCCGTTGCCGGGGAAGTGTAACTAGGTAGCCAATTTCTTAAAAAAAAAAAAACATAAAATCATAAAAGAAGGGAAAACTTGATAACTTCTTGAAGTATGCTCTCCTCTTGCACCTAGTGTGATCTGGAGGATCAGAAAAAAGAGTTATTGGTTTAGTAATTTCTTAAGTATGCTCTCTTCTTGCACCTAGTGTGATCTGGAAGATCAGAAAGAGAATTATTAGCCCAACTTTTTTTTTTTAAAAATAAAAAATAAAAAATGACATGCATAGAGCAAGAGATTCTAGGGGAAGGTTTATAGCTAAAGCCAAGAGTTCGATTTTCACAAGTCCATCTTCTTCAAGGCATAGACCAGATTCACCACCATCTACCCCTAGCCTTAAGATTTTTGGAAGTCAAGGAACAGCTGAATTAGAGGATTCTCCTATACCACCTACTAAAACCCACTTAGAAAACAAAAAGACTTTCTCTCATCCTTCCTTGGTAGAAGAACTAGAGGACTATAAGGACTCTAAAGAAACTATCATGGCAGAGGAAGTAATAAATAGAGGTGGAGGTAGAAGAGGAGAAGATAATGGAGATAACAATGGTGAAGGAAATGATGGTAGAAATAGGGACAATTTGCTTGGATTCCCTATAGTTGATGAGGAAACTCATGCAACAATGAAAAATATCTCACCATATGTTCTCCCTAACTTTTATGGATTGCAAAGTGAAGATCCTGAAACATTTCTGTTTGAGTTTGAAGTAGTGTGCCGAACTTATGACTATATGGAAGATTCTCAAAAACTCAAACTGTTTCCTTCAACATTGAAGGGATCTGCTTTGAAATGGTTCATGGGATTAGCCACTCAATCTATCAGGACTTGGAATGATATGGAACAAACATTTTTGGATAGATACTTGGACTATTGTATGCCCACCAATCACAAGGATGAGGTATTCAAAATGATGCAAAAAGAAGATGAAAATTTGGAAGACTTAATTGAACGATTTCAATACAACTTGAAAAGAGCAAAGATGAGAAACTTAGATAATGAAACCTTGAAAGCCCTCCTATTAAAAGCCATTAGAGATGAATGGATAGACATTTTAAACATGATGGGGAAAGGATACATTTCTCAACTTCCATTTCATGATATAACAGAACTATGTATCCATCTCTCAAGAGGAAAATCTAAAACTGGAAAAGGGCCTAGGGATTCTTCTCTTATTAGGGCTAACAAATCTGCAACTGGATCGGTAAGTAGGGCAGAGATTGGTAATATGCTTGATGAGTTCAAAACTGATATCTTAGGGAGCCTTAGTGAACAACTAGACACCCTTAAAATCCAAAACAAGCAGAAACAGATGCTTTAGCCATCTTTTGTCCAAAATGTAGAAAGAAACATGCTTTAAGGGAATGTCCCTTGGATGCAAAAGTTGTAGAAACATGTATGATTTGCTCAGAAAATCATGAGATCAAGGATTTTCCTTCAATCCCTGGACTCAAAGCTGTTTTTCAAGAAGATCCAAATTCAATAGAATCTCTCTGTTTTGTCGCAAGGAGACCTTGGCATGGACAACAATCTCAGGGGTTTAATAACCCTATGAATCTTCAAACCCCACCAAATTGGACTCCTTGGCAACAATCTTGGCCCCAACATCAAAATTCATATCAGCCATGGGTACAAGGGATGCAAAATCCTTATGGGAGATTTGCTCAATTTTATCAATATCCTCCATCTTTTCAAAATCAACAAGCTCCACAATTTCCAAGCCCAAATCCACAACTTTCATTGCCATTTCCACAACAAAAACCTTCTCAACAAAATACAAATCCTCAACTCATGCTCCCATACCAAAAGAAGACAAATCAACTTCCAGCTCAGCCATTGCCAAATCCTAACAATAAGAATCCTCAAACTACTTATGTGGTAGAAGGACAACAATTTCCTACCTATATGATTGTTCCTCTCAACGATGTACAACTCAGATCTGGTAGAGTTTTAGAAAAACCTTCTATAGACATTCAAGAGAAAGATACCTCTGAAGAGGACTCTCTTCAAGTCCATAAGGGTTCTGAGGAAGAATCTCTTCAAAATTCAAAAATTCAAAAAGAAAAAGAAAAGCTAACATCCACAACTCCTATAGTTGAGCAGCCTGTATCTTCATCTACACCTCCTTTTCCGGAAAGACTACAAATTGATAAGGGGGTGGAAAAACAAATCTTGTTGCCTAACTATGACTTTCTAGATGAATTGAAGAATGTTTGTATCAAGATTTCATTGCTACAAGCCATTCGAGAAATTCCTATTCTAGCAAAAACCATAAAGGAGTTGAGTTTCAAAAGACCAGGAAGGAAGCTAAAGGACACAAGAAGAATCCACATGGTAGGAAAGATTGCAGACATTATGATGGGAAAAATTACCATGCAGAAGTATGTAGATCCAGGAAGTCCAATTGTCAAGACACATATAAATGGGATAGAAGTTCCAAACACATTGATTGACTTAGGGGATGCTATCAACATTATGAGTAGACAGACTATGGAACAGTTAAAACTTCCTAACCTTCTTTTTACACCTACTTTATTGCAACTTGCAGATCGATCGGTTATTAAACCAGATGGTGTATTAGAAGATATTTCAGTCTCCTTAGATTCTTGGGAATATCCGGTAGACTTTATGATTTTGACTCCCAAAAGTAATCTAGGAGGACATCCAATTATCTTAGGAAGACCTTGGCTGGCCACAGCTGATGCTTTTATTAGTTGTAGATCTGGAGACATGTACATTTCAAATGGTAATTCGACAAATAAATTCAATTTGTATCCTCCAGCAAGAGCAATTACATAAATAGGAGACAATGAATGGGTCGATGATGAGAACACTATACAACCTGTCTTTACCATTTCTGAAATTAGTGAGGATAGTCAAATTCTGAACACATTAGAAAATTTTGAGATAACTTCAGAATATGACCCCACACAATTTCAGTTGGAATCTGACATAGAATATTTATCATCAAGACAAATGTCTCTTTACTCTATGGAAGAATTTGGTAATTCTGCTATTGAGATTTTTCGAGAAAAAACATTGAATATCAACAAACATTTGGAGAAGTCACAACAAGAAGAACTAACCAGAATCTTGCAAAAACATTCTACTGCATTTGCATGGGAGTATACTGACATGAAGGGTATTGATCCTAAGACTTGCATCCATCATATCTATATTGAGGAAAATAGTAGACCAATCAGACAACCTCAAAGAAGGATGAATCCAAATCTTAGGGAGATAGTGAAAGAAGAGCTCCAAAAACTTCTCAATGTAAACTTCATTTATCCAATTTCAGATAGTAGATGGGTTTCTCCTTTGGTTATAGTACCTAAAAAGAATGGTAAATGGAGAGTATGCATTGATTACAGGGAATTGAACAAAGCAACTTTGAAGGATCACTTTCCTTTGCCTTTTATTGATCGGGTATTAGATACATTAGCAGGTAAAAAGTACTTTTCATTTTTGGATGGTTTTAGTGGTTACAATCAAATTCAGGTAGCACCTGAAGATCAAGATAAGACCACATTTACTTGTCCATGGGGAACTTTTGCCTACCGAGTGCTTCCTTTTGGGTTATGTAATGCACAAGCAACATTCCAAAGAGCAGTACTAGGAATTTTTTCTGATCTAATCCATGATTGTGTAGAGGTTTATATGGATGATTTTACAGTTTATGGTAATTCATTTGAAGAGGCATTAGAAAATTTGGAAAAATTTCTCATAAGATGTAAAGAAACAAACCTTTCATTAAGCCATGAAAAATGATTTATGATGTTTACTGAAGGGATTGTTTTAGGACATCATATTTCAGGAGATGGGATTAAGGTTGATAGATCGAAAGTTGAAGTCATCTCCAAGTTGCCTATTCCAAATTGTCAAAGAGATGTTAGAAGTTTTCTAGGATTTACTGGTTACTATAGAAGATTTATAGAAAACTTCACTAAAATAGCTTCTCCACTCTTCAAATTGCTTACAAAAGACTGTGAATTTAAATGGGATCCTGATTGTCAATCGGCTTTTGAAACTTTGAAAACAAGAATATCTGAAGCACCTATCTTGAGAGGACCAAATTGGAAACTTCCTTTCCATATTTCTACAGATGCTTCAGATACAGCTCTTGGAGCTGTGTTGGGTGAAAAAGATTTAATTCCTTATGCCATTTATTACACCAGTAAAAATTTGACTCCCACAGAGTTGAACTATACTGTGACTGAAAAAGAGTTTTTAGCTGTTGTTCATGCAATTAATAAGTTTAGACATTACATAACAGGCTATGAAACTTTTATTCATACTGACCATTCTGAAATTAGATATTTAATGAACAAACCTGTTACTAATGGCAGAGTGACAAGATGGCTCTTACTTTTGCAAGAATTCAATATTACTGTGTTGGATAGACCAGGAAAACAAAATACAGTAGCTGATTTCTTGTCTAGGATTGAGAATACTAAAGAAGATTCTCCTGTAGAGGATAAGTTTCCTGATGAATACTTGTTTGCAGTAACTATTAAGACTCCTTGGTATGCAGATATTGCTAACTATTTGGTTACAGGGAAAATACCTTCACATTTATTTCCAAGTGAAAAACGAAAAATTATTCAGGAGAGTTCAAAATATTCATGGATTTCTAACGAATTGTTTAAAACAGGGCCAGATCTTGTGATCAGAAGATGTGTCAGGGAAGATGAAATGCCTGATATTCTTAAGGCATGTCATGATGAACCATGCGGCGGACACTTTGCGGACAAAGGGACGGCCTATAAAATCCTTTCTTTGGGATATTATTGGCCTTCCCTCTTCAAAGATGCAAAACAATATGTCAAAAGGTGTGATAGCTGCCAAAGAGTAGGGAAACCTACCCTTTCAAATGAAATGCCATTACAAACATAGGTACTCATTGAACCCTTTGAAAAATGGGCTTTAGATTTCATTGGACCTATTAATCCACCATCTAAGCAAAAGAAGTATATATTGGTTTGTACTGATTATGTTACTAAATGGGTAGAAGCTAAAGCATTAGTATATGCTACTGAAAATTCAATTGTTCATTTTCTTTATGAGGATATTTTTACTCGCTTTGGTGTTCCAAGAGAAATTGTGACAGATCAAGGAAGCCAATTCACATCCAACCTGGTGGAGAAGCTGATGGAAGAATACAAAATCAAGCATAGAAGATCTACTCCTTACCATCCACAAGCAAATGGTCAAGTGGAGTCTACCAACAAAGTTCTCGAAAGTATCATCACCAAAGCTGTTCATCTACATAGAAGAGATTGGGCAGAAAGGCTTCCTGAAGCCTTGTGGGCCTACAGAACTACATGGAGAAATACAACAGGACATTCTCCCTATGAACTTGTTTATGGGAAATAAGTCTTGCTCCCCATTGAGTTCCAAGTCAAGACCTTCAAGATAGCAGTTCAATTGGGGATGGACTTATCAGAAGCCCAAAAGCATAGAATGGAGCAGTTGAATGAGCTAGATGAGATCAGACAAGAAGCAATTTTAAGAACTGATCTAGTTCAATATCAAAGAGCTAAATGGCATGACAAGTACATCAAAGAGAAGAAGTTTCAAAAAGGAGATTGGGCATTGTTATTTGATTCCAAGTTTAAAGATTTTCAAGGAAAATTTCAGACTCATTGGCTTGGGCCATATGAGATTGACAAGATCTTTAGCAATGGAGCTGTAAGAATCAAGACCATTGATGAGTTTCAAACTCCTCTTATTGTGAATGGCCATAGATTGAAAGTTTATCTTAAGCCACTCTCTAAAGAGGATTTTGTCAAGTTGTTTCAAGAAAGTTCTGCAATCAGGCTGGTACAGAAGAATTCTTCTTCTCCACCAGCCTAGCTTTTGTTTTTCAAGTTTTTAAAAAAAAAAAAAAAAATGGTATAAGCCTGAAAACCAATCATTGATTGGCAGTCTTATACAGAAAATATGGGGTGAAAATCAGGGAAACCTGACACTCTATATTTTCCAAAAAAAATCTGTCTTTCATTTCATTTCATTTCACCACCCACTCCATTTCATTCCACTTCATTTCATTTCATTTCATTTTATTTCACTTCACTCCACTTCATTTCATCCATTCCATCAATAAAAATATTTTTTATGACCATTTCCACCTGGTCATCTGTCATTTGTTCATTTCTATTCAACCAAGTAATAGCTGTGTCAGTTTCCGCAGCTGACATCTGTTTCCGCAGCTGACTCCAGTTTCCGCAGCCAGAAGTAGATTCCGCAGCTACTACTCTATTTTCAAAGAGAATGTACGGTCAGTTGTTATTTCTATAATTATGAAATAAAATGCAGGAGAGAGGATCAATGGAACATTCAAGACACTAATGAAGATCAATCAGTTGAATACCAAGGGCAAAAGCAAGGATTCCAAAGGTATGAATAAAGTTTATTTCAAATAGTATTGAAAAACACATTTTTATATAATTTTAAACTATGAGCTCTACCCATTGCGCGCAATGATTATATTGACAGTCCCGTAACCTTCCACGATCTCCATGTTATCCTCTTGCATTTATTCACAAACAGTTTCATCATTGAAATTCCGATTCTCACTCATGTTCCAATATCCCACCGTAGATAATGAGACGTATTTGAGTTGACAAAGGACTCTTACAAGCCGCATAACTTCATAATCATTGATTGAAACGTGTTCATATTTATTACACAGCCACCAAAATTCAAAACGCGGCCGAATGCAGTATACTTTGTTAACCTCTTTGTCGTGTCTCTGTCGTGTTTACAAAACCCCGCTCTACTCATTCTCACTCCCTGTTTCACTCCATTTCGTTCCTTTTGCTCATTCACACTCCCGTATATCTACCCACAGTCTTACTCCATTCCGTTTATGGTGTTCATTTCCATTTTATGATAACATCCCCACAGTATTGTGCTCGATCCTGTGTATTCCATCGTTCCATTTCCACTTAAACCCTCACAGAGGAAAACTTGTGAAGCACAGAGAAGTGAAATGGGAAAATTATTAAGGGCAGAGCCGGAAGGACCAAAGTTTATAGAGGGATTTCCGCAAGCAAAAGAGATGTTGAGGAAAGCTAAATGGCTGCGTTTTATTCAGAAATTCAGGGGTTACCACAGAGAAGTTACAAAAGCGTGTGCAAGATCATTTGATGGCTCGGAAGCAGAAGTTGGAGACCTCAAGTTTTTGGTCAATGAAGCATCAATAGCAACAGCCACAGAGCTTCTTCAGGAAGGAGAACGTTGGTTCAAAAATAAAAGTATCAGTGATGAGGCATGGAGAACAATTCTACGAAATCAAGGTATGGATATCATTGTTTTTAAAAGAGGAATCCCTGTGCATGCAATAAAAGAAGAATGGGCCACTTTACTACTAATTGTTCAGAAATTTATTACATGTGAAGGCCGTTTTGGGTCTATGTACATGTACCATACTAGGCTATTGATGAATTTTCTTGAAAACCAAACTCTCAATCTCCCTTATTTTCTATTCAATAGCTTAAAGAAAATGGCTGTGACTGTTCAAAAACAGTTGGGAGATGTAGAGCCTCATCTTTATCACCACGGCCTTATAAAAATTCTGATTGAAAAAGAGCTAAAGGAAAGAAAAGATACATGGGAACAATTCCTAGTTAGAAACTTCTTTGAAGAACCTCAGGAAATTCCTGAAGGTAGTTCAATTAGAAGGAGTAGAAGAAAGAGAATGAATGTTGAAACCCAAATTGCTCCTACACGGGAAATTCCCGCAGCTAGCACAGCAAAAAGAAGTAGAAGGAAAAGAACAATAGATGAAATCCAAAATACTTCTACTACTACTATGAAAAAAACTGATAGGGAAGAGAGATTGGTAAAAAGGAAGAAGAAGGAAATCAAAGCTAGGAAGCCAATAATACCAAAAGGGAAAGAAATTATTGAGGCTGTCCATAAAACTCCTTCTTCTGAAGAAGAAGATCACCAAATACTATCTGAAAGATTAGTTTTTCTTCAAAAACGATCATCCATATCCAAGAAGGCAGAGACAGGAAAACAAGAACAAAAGGGTAGTGTACCACAGCATGTGAGGACAAGCAGCAGGCTTAAGGGAAAATTGAGAAAAACACAAATTAAGGGTCCTCATTTCATTGATTTGGGTGAGGAGACATCTGAACAGTCTCCAACTGACCATAGTCCATTTCAGTCAGTTAGTGAACCTGACTCCTTTCACTCCCAATCAGACAAAGAGCATACTCCATCTTATTCTCAGCAAAATATTGATGTAAGCCCTCCTCGTCCAGATTTTGAACATAATTCTCCTTTGCAGCATTTTGGGGACAGCCCAATGAAAATGACACCGGAAGTAGATCCCAAGCAGCAGGAGGTATATGACTATATAGAATCCCTGGAAAAGGCAGCCACAGGTCCAAGTACCTCTTCCATTCAGCCTCATACATTGCAGGATGATTTAGTTCAGTCATTAAAACAGGAAATTTTTGAGTTGGAGCTTTTAAATCGGCACATCAAAAATGAAAATGAAACACTGAAAGAGCAAGGAAAACTGGACAAGATCATCCATGATAATACTATGTTACATTTGGGTATTTGGCAAAAGAAGAATAAAAAATTAAAAAGGAAATGCCAAAAATTGAGCAGAGCACTTGTGAATATCAAATTTAGGTGCTTAATGAAGAAACCCAGAATGATGGCAGTACCAAAGAAGAAGAGAAGGGGGTTGGATGTGCTGGTTGAAGTATCAAGGCACAT